>JAJIYU010002471.1:0-30106 GCA_030144865.1 Tinospora cordifolia
AAAATATTTATTTTTAAACCCTTATATTCTATGCTTATTTGTAAAAAGGTCCTTAAATTTTTATTTATTTATTAAAAACTCCCTCCCAACGCCCAGACCAGCGCCTAGGCGCTGGGAGGAATTGGACGCCTAGGCGCCGCCTAGGCGGCGCCTTGACAACACTGGTGGTTCTCAACAGTGTATGGACCCTGCGACAGTTTAGCAAGGGAGGACTTTCTCACTGAGTTAGCTGCTACGTCAGCCTTTGTCCAAGGGGCATGGTGCATAGAGGGGGATTTCAACATTATGAGAAATCACTATGAAAAGCTCAATGGAGGATACACCACAACCCACATGCTTTCCTTCGACGATTGGATCCAAGACATGCAACTAAAAGAGACGGAAATGAAGAATATCAAATTCACCTGAAGCAATGGATGGAATCCTCCTACCCTCTACAAGCTGGACCGCTTTCTGGGGAATATGCTTTGGTGGGCAAAATTCCCGTGTCAAAGAACATGGGGTTTGGAAAGGATAGTCTCGGATCATTGGCCTATCCTCCTAGACAAAACGGAGGCAATCTGGGGCCCAGCCCCATTCAGATTCTAGAATAGCTGGGTCTCTCAATCGGGATTCAAGGAGTTAGTCAAAAAGGAGTGGGAAAATCACAAACCTAGAGGATGGGCTGGGTACAGGTGCATGATGAAACTGTTGAATCTAAAGAATAAGCTGAAAGAATGGAATAATAAGCAACAACCCCAAGACCAGATGGAGTTAGCAAATTTGATCCACACCATTAAACAGTTGGACCTTGAGCTGGAGAGAGGGAATAATAATCCAGAGATAAGGGAAGTGAGACTGGACAAGATTAAGCAAATCCAGCAGACTGAATGTAGACTGGAAAGGCAAGCCAGACAGAGAGCAAAACTAAAATGGGCCAAAGAGGGTGACGTAAACTCGAGGTATTTCCACAGAATTCTCACCCTTCGAAGGGCACAAGCCATGATCACTAAACTGGATGACGACAAGGGCCAATTATTGGAAGAAGGGGCTCAAGTACAAGGGGCCATTATCAGTCATTTCGAATCCCTTTTTAAGGAGAAATCCACCAGGAGATGGGGAATCAAAGGTCTGAACTGGCAACAAATTTCAGAGATAGATAGAAGATGGCTTGAAAGGTCGTTTGAGGAAGAAGAGATTAGACAGGCAGTATTTAGCTGTGATGGAGATAAAGCCCCAGGTCCAAACGGGTTTACCATGTGCTTTTTCCAGAAAGAGTGGGACACTATTAAACAGGATCTCCTTGAATGTTTGACAAAATTTCACCAGAATGCGGTAATTAACAGCAGGGTCAACGAAACATACCTATGTCTAATAGTAAAAAAGGTAAACTCGATAAGACTTAATGATTATAGGCCAATCTGTTTGATAACAAGTGTCTACAAGATAATAGCCAAAACTCTCGCTATTAGACTAAGGTCAGTCCTCCATACCACAGTTAGTGAACTTCAGATGGCCTTCATTAAAGACAGGCAAATATTAGACGCAGTTCTAATTGCCAACGAGGTGATAGAAGAATACCGAGCAGAGAAGAAACAGGGCCTTGTCCTGAAGGTGGATTTCGCAAAGGCTTATGACTCGATGAGGTGGAGTTTTTTAGATTACATGCTAGAAGCCAAGGGCTTCGGAACGCAGTGGAGAAGATGGATTCAAGGATGCCTATCCTCAGTGTCATATTCTATTTTCATAAATGGTCGCCCAAGTGGCAAATTCAAAGGTCAGAAAGGGCTAAGGCAGGGGGATCTGTTGTCTCCGTTCCTCTTCACACTGGTGGCGGACGGTCTCACTAGAATCATGCAACGTGCAGAGGAGAAACAAAGAATAACTAGCCTGCAGATAGGGAAGGACAGAATAGGCTTAAATCATCTTTTTTTCGCAGATGATTGTATTCTCTTCATGAGAAATGATGCAGAGGAAATTCAGAATGTCAGAGATGCTATAGATGCCTTTTGCTTCATTTCTGGGCTAAAAATAAATGCTGATAAAAGCAAATTGGTGGGTCTGAACGTGAAGGAGGAGGACCTGAAGAGAATAACTGATCAACTGAAGGTTTCTAAAGGACAATGGCCGCTGAATTATCTAGGTTTGCCGCTGGGAGGAAGCCTAAACAAGTTGGATTTCTGGAATCCAGTCATCAACATTATCAAAAGGAGGGTGGAAAGTTGGAGAGGTAGCTACCTCTCTCGTGTTGGACGTCTTTTGCTCATAAAAGCTATTTTAGAGGCAACCTCGAACTATTTCTTGTCGGTCTTCAAAATCCCAAAAAGGACAACCAACAGAATAGAGCAAAGTCTTAAGAGATTCTTGTGGAAAAAAGAAGGAAAGGAAAAGGGCCAGCATCTGGTGAATTGGGAGCAAGTGTGCAAGAGCGAGGAGCAAGGAGGCCTAGGCTTCGGCAACATCACAAAGCGCAACCAAGCTCTTATGGGGAAATGGTTGTGGAGACTATACACACAGCCGAATACTCTATGGGCCAGAGTCATTAAAAGTATTCATGGCCAAACGACTAAAGGTAGGGAGGCTGGAATTAACAGAAAGTGCAGCAGGAGATCCCCCTGGAGGGCAATAGCCAATCTTTATCCTCAGTTCAGAAATCATATCAGATGGAAGGTGGGTAAGGGGGAGGAAACTAGGTTTTGGGAAGACAGATGGTGTGCCACAGACAGCTTGAAAGACATCTTTCCAGGTCTTTACAAGCTTCAGACAAACATGATGCCCCAATCTCAAAATTCGTCAACAGAACAGGGGAAGCAAGAGCAGATAACTAGGCTTGGAATCTCCACAAAAATAGGAACTTTAAGGAAGAATTAGTGCAGGAAGTCATGGAGATCCTCAATATGCTATAGCAAACCCAAATCACGGATGATAAGGACAGAGTTGAATGGGTGGGAGGCAAGGATAACAAATTCTCAGTTCAGTCCTTCTTCAACAAATTAAACAATGATCGGACAACATCAAATACTTTCCAATACGCAAACCTTGTGTGGAAAGCCAGAATTCCTACCAAAGCAAAAATACTAGCCTGACTAATTCTTCTTAATAAACTAAATGTAGATGATATAGTGCAATCCAAAATGCCTAATCATACTTTAAAGCCTTCCATCTGTTGCTTGTGCACGGAAAACAAAGAAACCACAATACACATATTTGAGAGATGCAAGTTCATTTCAAAGGTATGGGATGGATGGACACAAAGTTGTAAAGAAATCAAACAGTGGAGAAGGGGAGTAGAAGACCAAAGTTTGGAGAGGGATCAAGACAGAAGACAGCAAGCCTACCATAGAGTTATCACTTTTGCTATATGGTATAGTGTTTGGAAGGAAAGAAACAGTAGGATTTTTAAGAACTCTTGTAAAGATAGCCATAGGGTCTGGGAGAGATCAAAAGTTATGTTTTGTACTTGGATAGCAAACACTAAAATGAGTCATGGGTACACTTTTGGGGAGTGGCTAAGGAACTGGCACAATATTATGTACTCTTTGTAACTCAAATTTCAGATTCCTCATCTGAAATCCCTTTTTAGTAAGCTTAATAATATTATAGTTTCTCTTCAAAAAAAAAAAACAAGTTAATATCCCAGCATACCAACAAGGAACAGGCCAACACAACTTTAATGATGTATGGGTAATCATTCACATTTTATGCATTTGTTTAAATATGACATTACACAAGAAGATACAAAACTGAAAAGACAAAAACCAGATTGTCACATGAACAGTGTGTCAGCTTGTTCCTTTTCATCATCGTCCCAACTTATAGGTACTTGCACTAGATTGAAAAATTAAAGATAATCAAAATGCACTAAAGGAATCTTAAAATAAACTTTGCAATTGCATTGATGATCAGTAAAAGTATAAAATTGCTAACTGGAAATTAAGGACTGTGGTAGGATCATATTCTTCATAAATCCAGAAAACAGAGTCATTTTATGAGTTGGGTCATTGAATTGCAAAGGTTCAGATTCAAAGTGAATTTAGCCAATCAAATAAAATCACGGAATCATGATATTGGATGCAAAATTAGGCCCAAATAGACCCACTTCTCACTTTTAAGCTACTGGCTAACCATTAAACTTAAGTGACACTTAAGACCCAAAGTTAAGTGAGACTAGACCAGATAATAGAGAAAAAATACCAAACATCTTGTTCTGGAAATGGCTTTAGATAATGGCATTTTATTCTGTTCACCTTCAATCGCCCATCAGTTAAAGAATTTTTGGTGTATTTTCCATTTTGCTATCTGGTATGCTGTTTGAAAAGTAAGAAATAGATGTATTTTCAAGAATATCAGGGTTTTGTTGTTTTCTTTGTGGGTGTCTTCATGTAAGTTGAGCCTTGGGTATTCCTAAGGACAATGGGTGCAGAAGTGGTCCAGTATTTTACAATCCTTGTAATAATGCCACGTATATTTTGCTGGATAGCTCATCCAGTTTTTAATATAATATCATCTTCCTGTTTCTTTTCAAAAAAAAAAAAAAAAACAAAGGAATTTTCCCTCATTTTAAACTTCATTTATTATGTATCTCCTTACTTATTAGTCTGTTACTCCAAGATTGCACTTAGTTCCATTCAATGTGGTCAAGGTGTAAAAGTAGTGGCAGGTATTACATATTGGGTAGTATATATATATACTACCCAATACAGTGGTAGGTATTACATATTGGGTAGTATATATATATTATTCTTTGATTTAAGGTCTAGGTGGTTCTAGCATTAAGGATCCATTGGGTTTAAGGTTTGAATGGTTCTAGCATTAAGTTTAATGGGCTTTAGTTTTTAAAAAAGAAAGCAATTTTATGGATGCCCTAGAAAAAAAATAATAAATTGTAGAAAGGCAAGGCTAAGCTGAATCCCTTAGTTCAAGGGCATAAGCAGGGCCTACACGACGCCTTGACAGCACTGGTTCCATTTATGTACGCGTAGAATCAATTTGTAGGGGTCATTTTGTTACAAGGTTAATGTGTCAATGGCACAAAAACAAGAACAAAGAAGATAAACGTGCTAGAACAGAACGGATTAAATTTCATTCAACTCAAGATGTCTCGTACATTTATCACAATGCCTTTTATAGAATCATTAACCAATATATAAGGAACTAGATCTTAACTAATTAAGAAACTAAATCAACGTAATTTTTCCAACTTAATTGGAAACAAAGCAAATAAGAAATTAAAAGAATTAGACTTATACTAATTAAGAAACTAAATCAACCAATTTTTTAGGACTAAAATAATTAAAGATAATCAATAAAGAAATAAGGCAACATTGATCCAGGTCATTGTCTTAATCTATGACAATAAAATTGATCAGTTTTAGGCAGCCATGACGTATAACCACCTCACGAAAAAAACAATTTGGCTACATAAGATGCATCAACAGTTTTGCTACAAGGGATAAATGGGCTCATTTTAGAACATCTGTCCACTACAACAAAAACGGAATCATGGCCCCAAGCAGTTTTAGGCAGTCCCAATTACAAAATCCATACTCAAATCAAGGCAAGGGATGAGGAACTGGGAGGGTGTGTACATGTTGATATTTTGCTTCCTAGCCTTAACTACCTGACAAGTATGACACTATGATACTTTTAAAGCAATATCCTTTTTCAAGGATGGCAATAGAAACGGTCCTCTATAAGAGCAATTGACTTATCTCAACCAAAATGACCAACCAACTCACTAGCATGTAACTCCCAAACAAGGAAATTCCTAAGAGAAGTATGTGGAAGGCACAAGTGAGATCCTTTAAATACATAACCTTCACAAATAATAAAATTCGTATGTGTTTGACATCCCATTTAGTAGATCCTAAAAAATGAGATCGAAACTAGAACAACCAGAACACTCATCCTTAATTTGATCAAACCCAACGACACTATCACCAACCGACTATAAGACACCTAAGACTTGATCCAGGGCATCGACGACTTTATTAGAAATATAAGACCGTTGGTCGAGTACAAAAGTATACTCTTATAAGAAGGCAACTCATTTAGCATGTCGTGAACTTAATTTCTTTTGTGAATTAATGTATTTTAAGGCCTCATGATCAAAATACAAAACAAATTCTTGAGATAAGAGGTAATAACACTAATGTTGGAAAGACTAAACAATCGAGTAAAACTCTTTATCATAGGTAGAATACCTATGTTTTGCATCATTGAGTTTTTCAATAAAGTACGCAATGGGATGACCATCTTGGCTCAAGACACTTCCTATGCCTAAACCAGATGCATCACATGACATTTCAAAGACATTAGAAAAATCTGTATGACGCAATACAAGACCCTCAAATCTCGATCACTTCATGCTTTATGGCGTCAAAGGCTTTTTGTGAAGTTGTAGTCCACTAGAAATCTCCTTTCTTCGTACATTCAGTGAGAGGGGCTACGATGGAATTAATAGTACACGGAAACTACACATGGAAACTACACATATAAAAAATGGTGTTGGCCAATCACAAACGGCTTTGACCTTTTCAAGGTCAACCAAGATGCCCTCAGATGACACGATGAACCCTAAGACAAGCACATGAAACTGGAGGAAGGAATATTTCTTTAAGTCTATAAAGATTTTTCTTCTTGAAGGATTTCAAGTACTTCGCGAAGATGACAATTCACATGAGTAATCCTAAAATGTCATCAAAGTAGATAACTAAAAACTTACTTATGAAAGGGTATAGAATGTGAGTCATGACCTGCATGAACGTACAAGGCACATTAGACAACCCAAAAGGCACGATCAACCACTCATAAAAATCATCTTGAGTTTTAAACACAGTTTTGCACTCATCACCTGGCCTAATATGCAACTGATGGTACCCACGCAAGTCAAGTTCGGAGAACCATTGTGCTCCAGCCAACAAGCCTAACATGACTTCCAATTGTGGAATGGGAAATCAATATTTAACAGTGATTTGGTTTATAACACAACTATCCAACACACATTCTCCACGATCCATCTGCCCCATAAAGCTTTTGCCACCTCGCATTCAATGAAGATACTTTTCTCATTTGAGTGACATAACGGGCAGCATTATGGAGATATTGCCAAGTTTGGGGCTCTTCTTTGGATGACCTCCTGTGTGTTTATCTTTTTTTCTGAAAAGAAACAATATTTTCACGAAAGAACCAAAAGTGGTACATAAGAGTTAATCAAATGTTAATTTAAACATACAACTACCCCAATTGAAAACCAACTTGACAAGGAAGGACAACCTTGGCTGCACACACCCATGAACTGGCTTGCATTCTTATCTTATCCCAAGCAATATGGGCCTCATGTCTTCTGTCCCTAAAGAGATTGTGATTCTTATACAGCCATATCGACCATAGCATCGGAAAAATCATTTGTCTGCTCAACCTCTAGAGCTGCATTGCTGCAATTTTTCTATGCTGGACCAAGAACCAATCATCAATGGATGAGCAGTTGTCACCCCCTTGTTGCTGAGAACCGTGAAGGAACGGTCATTGCCCATGGAAGGGGGCAATAACCGAGGCAAAGCGCCACGAATGGCTCATCGGGACAGTAATGAACTGTGGCTTAGAAGGCACACGCTGGCAGATAAGCGAGGCATGACAAAGATGTGCGTGCGGGTTGTTTGTGCGTAACCGAAGCACACGGATGCTCATGGATGCGAGCATACGACCAAGGCGGATGCTCATGATCACGGCACGTGACCAAGAGCATGACCAGGTTAGTTATGAGTGAGCTGGCACATGATAACTACTCAACCTCATATTGTGGATCATGGGGATAACGTGGGGACGTTCAGATAACCACCATTGTAGTTAGGAATGTGGTAAATGAGTGTGTTTGGCACTCAGGCTCAGTTACAAGGAGGGGCCGAAATAATAGGGCACGTCGTGTGCCAGGTAGCTGAGTGTTGCAACTGCACACCAGGTGGCGAGCAGTGAACAAAGGCATGAAAAATGTATCCTAAGATCTCGGGATGTTGATCAAGGACGTGGACCCTTGTTGGGAAGCATAACAGATTGATTGTGGGCACATAGGTGAGCTGACAAGCACATGACCCTATAATCTCGGATATGTAACTGAGAAGCAGTTGTTGGATGGAGGTAGCTGTTGTATGTGGAATCAGTGGCGGATCTTGTGGAACAACTAATTCAAACTGGCATTGGCACACATGGGGAATGTGCCGAAGTGTTCCTGGCGGTTGGGACACTTGGCTCAAGTCAAGTTGAACATGGAACACATGAGGGTAAACTACTATTCGAGAATGGTGGGTTGTTGGCTATGTGGATGCACAATGGAGCTCATGAATTGCACATGTCCAGAATATTAGGGCACATGGGTGTGCTGGACGTCTTGTGCTCGTAACACATATGCAAGTCGTTCGTAACTGAATATTGGACTAAGCCAGAGCAAGGGACAAAGGCCAAGTGTACAGGCAGTTAGCAAAGGTGTCAAGCATGTGTGCTAAAGATCAGGAGCATGTGCAAATCTAATGGCCACGTGTAGGGCATCTAAGGGTTAGTTGTAGGGTTGCAACTGACCATCACTTTGTATAAATAGAGCCTCTGTGTTCCGGGGAAAACACAGAGGTGCAAACTGGAATCCCTTCAGTGATTTCTTGGTTGTCTTATCTTGTGTGTCATGCTTTGTCTCCTTTTCTTACGGTGAACACTTAGTGTTTAGTGTGTACTGCTGGTGATCAGACCCTTAGGCATTTCTCCGAGTAAATGTGATAATCACTCAGTCATCTTCAAGTGGTTAAGCTTGGGAGGTGTAATTGAATGAGGGAAATCGAGTTGGCTTGTTGAGATCAAAGTCGGACCTTGGTGCATCAAGGGAAGGAGGGTGTTGCTGGGCAGTGATCCTCAATTGCACTACAGGAACGCGAATTGCTGACACGCTAACCCTGTATTCGGTTGTTGCACAAGGCGAAAAATTCAGTCACCCTTTGACCCTGTGACAGCAATACACAAAATTTTACCTTCAAAACATATACACCACTTCTCCCAATTTGATCGGGCCCCTTGCACTGCAAGAGTAAATGATTGGCGTCTTTGGCTGCTTGGAAGCAAAGCAAGCAACACTAGGGAGATAGTTCTAAGGAACTTAGGTATAAATTTAAAAACAGAGAAAGTCATGAGCAATGAAAAATGCAATCATGGTTTGGAGAGATTTTTTTTTCCTTAGTTCAATAAAGGAATAATATATTCCATCCTATTAGTTTCGAGTTCGAGTCTCGAGCCCATTATCCTATTATATAAATCTATATACTATGCTTATATATAATATTAACAATAATGAATATTCAATGGTTATATTCATAAAAATAGACAAATATATTTACCTACTATACCTGTATATAATTTTCAAAATTTCTAATATGTCTGGATTCTTTGTTTTAGGAAAAGCATATCCTATTCTATTCTTTCTATTTGATTTTTTTAAAACTTACTTTATTTTATTCGTTTTATTCACTCACAATTCAATTTGACAGATCTAGCTACATAAATCCTTTTTTTTAGAAGAACAATTTTATTGATATCAATGATATAGTATAACCATCCATAAGTACAATGTTGGGCCTTCATATGTTTAGAGTTATAAAAAATTACAAACAAGAGCCCCTTTCTTCCACAAAAACACTAATACTAATACTCAATATGCAACTTTAATCTTAAAGCTTTCCTAGCGCTCTTCCGCCCCACCCCTCTTGTCATGGAACACTCTATTGTTCCCTTCTAGCCACATCATCCATATGGATAGATAGAATGTGACCAATGGTTTCCCACATACTATTTGGGAGGATGTTCTATGTGCACATTGATAAGACCTACTTGCGACTTGACGACTTCCTATAACAGCCCCCTAAAAATGTGACCCACCTACTTCAAATGTCCTTAGCCACTGTACATTCCATATAAAATAAGACTAATATTCTCCTCATCTACCATACATATGGGGCAACAATGCAAGGATAATATCCAATTAGGAGTTTTTCTCTTCAAAACATTATGGGTGTGTTGATGCTTCTGTGGGAGACTAGCCATCGAAAAAGCCTCACCTTAGTAGGAACCTTAACTTGTCATATCACTTTGCATAGAGATCGTATAAGGGAGGGAATGTCTAGGCATAGGAAATTTGACAGAGAACTTATCAAACTAACACAAGGTCCATGAGAGAGAGTCGCTAGACTCTTCCACACCTATGAGAGTCCAATTAATAAACATGGGACATACAAAATTTCTCTATCTAAAGGATTCCTTGAGAAATGAAGATTCTACGAAATTGATTGGTCCTTTGCATCCCCTGAATTCACAAGCATGCTACTGGCCTATTTCTATCTATAGATAATTCGTACAATAGGGAATAGTAAGCGATAAGGAGGGGTGTCCCTAATCATGGGTCTTCACAAAAATTGAAAGCTAAGGCCATATTGATCCCGAGTCTATTATGTTTTGCCACTTGTTCTAAACATGGTATGAAAATTAGCTAAAGTTCGTCGAAATTAGCCGAATTAATTAGGTAATTTGGAAAATCGAAGCGATGTTCTCTTGTAATTATAAAATTACAAAATTTCATCTAAATCTTAGAAAAATAAGCGAAGTTCACTTAAAGTTGAAGTTTTGAAGATTTTTGTAGAAAAAAATTGTAGAAAAGTTGTGAAAAAGAGCATTTTTAACGAAAGAATTTTTGTGGTGTATAAAGATTATTCAATATAATTATAGACATTGTATAAAAAAATTATTTTCTATAAATAAAAAAAAATTTAAGGCGAGATATGTATAACTGACTAGTAGCTATCCAAGAGCAAGAATAACAAACTGTAATTTAGAAGAAAAGAAGATCGAGAGAAAAGTGACAAAAGAAAAATAAGCTAAAAGCCTAAGAAGAAAGACGTTAAGAAGAAAGAAAAAGAAAAATCAATGTCTATGCTTAAAAGAACATTAGTGTTTGACGATAAATTTTTCTTTGTTTCTTTATTCTCTCTAATAATTTTAAGTTAACACGTGCAATGTACATAAAACATTGTCGATGTTAAAATACATTTTCGAAACCATCATATGTATACTTTTATATGTAAAATATATTTATTATGTTTGTTTTTTATATTTTTAATTGAAATTGTTTATATTTTAGTATTTACATAGTATATTTTTGAATTTTTCTAACTTGGTAATTTTTTACAAAAATTCTTTCAAATTTATAGAACTCTTCGAATTAATTCTAATTTTCAAAAGTCGAAGTTTGGGGTAAAGTCGAATTTTCGTTCCTTGGTTCTAAACAAAAGATGAATTTCCATGGACTTTGAAAGTTCACATTCTTCGCCTCCCTCCTCATCTCGAACTCATGGTAGTCCATTGCCATTAATGTTCCCCATGACTCTAGCCCATAATGCATATATTCTTTTACTAACCTTCATACCCATTTGTTGCATAACACTACATTCTTCTTTCTTATGTTTTCTATTGCCTACCCCCCTAATACCTCTTGATCTCCGTACCACCTGCTATTTAATTAAACTTTTGACCCTTACTCCCTCGTTCCTCTTCCATAGGAAGTCCTTAAACTCCTTTTCTATACTTTTTTTAGAGAAAACATAATAGAATATAGTAATAAAACCGGATGAGGTGCCCATCGCCGAAGCAATTACAAAAGAGAATACAAGATCGAAGCCCACTTAAGCAACCAATCCCCAAAAGAGTAACTTAACCCTAACTTAGAAGAAGAAACCTAAACTGCAAACATGTACTGCGACCTATCCGTGATTCTATTTATATTAATACAACTATTTTGAAAAATACAACTATTTCTCGCCTCCCATACAGCTGCCCATATACTGAAATGCACCAAAAACCAGTATGTTTTCAAAGGACCAGGGAGTACACGATGTCCAAGAGACAGTGTTCATGTTGTCAGGTTGGCGTGGCATGGCCAAAAGATGATGCTGCCATGATGACCACACTGTCTTCAAAACGTTGCATTCCCAAAAGACATGTTGGACGTCATCCACGGCAGCTCTGCACAAACAACACAAAGAAAGGGATAAATAACAGTTTGAAAATTTCTTCTATAGTTGGGTAGTGCAGTTTAATCTTCCCGGTGTGATTAACCAAGGTAAGACTTTGATTTTAAGAGGCATTTTGGCTCCCCATATAGGATCCAGGCTCCCATCCCTCGGTGTTACATTCCCAGCTATGAAGGCTGTGTAGCAGGAGCCTGCCGAAAAATTTCCTATGCAGCGTGGGGATTGAACTACATCGTCTCTAACCGCTAAAGCAAAACTACAGATCCTAAATTTCCTCTTCTTTAGGAGCTCTTCGAAAACCCAGATCCCATGCAACAATCCTCTTATTACCCCCAGAATTTCCCCCTTGGATTTGAAACAAAGTTACAAAGGCCATTGAGCTATCCTGTAAAGTCGAGGGAACTCCTCTTTAAGGGGAATCAGTGCGCTCCACGCATCTTCCCAGAGCCTAATAATCTTCCCATCACCTATCTTCCATTGGATGTGAGTAAGAAATTTAGGGTAGATGGAGTGTATGAATTTTCAAGGAGACCTGCTCGTCGCTCTAGTTTGGATGCTTGTCATCATGTCGTTACGATAAATGCCATGTATGCTAGCTACTATCTTGCCCCATAGAAGCCCCTGAGCCTTACGAAAACGCCATAGCCATTTACCAGCCAAAGCAATGTTCCTGGTTCTTAACTGGCCTACTTCGAAACCCCCATCATTCTTAGGTTAACTGACCTGCTGCCATTTCACTAGCATTTGAGCCTTGTCTGAATCCTCTGTTTTCCAGAAAAAGTGTCTGATGCTTCTCTCCAACTCCTTCTGAACCACTGCAGGCATCTGCAATATTGACATATGATATGTTGGGAGGGCCTCTAGCATGGCTCTCTAATGAGAAGTCGGCCCCCTCTAGACAGGTAACTGGCCCTCTATCCCTCTATTCTCCTCTTTAATTGTCTGCAAGACCAATTCCCAGAATGCAATTTTTCTAGGATTCTCCCCAGAGAGAGGCTAGGTATTTAGTTGGCCAGTTAGTCGCAAGAATTCCCAAAATCTTCACAGCTTGTTGCATTCCCTCGTCTGTAATATGAATTCCAGCCACTTGGCTCTTAAGGAAATTAATCTTCAACCCGAATATGAGAGAAACTTGCCAAAGCTAGGAGGAGCAATTTCCAACTCTTAGGATCATTTTTCAGGAAGAATGACGCATCATCCGCGTACAAAAGGTGGGTTAGATGTATTTTTTTGAGCCCCTACCTCGAAACTCTGAAGATTATACCGCTTGGCCTTCTAAAGAATTATGTGAACACTGTCAGCAACTAAGATGTATGGGAACGGGAAAGTAGGTCACCTTGCCTCAAACCCCAAGAGGCAACAATCTTCCCACTTAACTTACCGTTCATGAATATCAAATAGGAGAGTTTTGAGATGCAGCCCAATATCCATCGACACCATCTCTCACCAAATCTCTTCTTCTTCAACGCATAATTGAGGTATTTCCAGCGAATGGATTCATACGCCATGGAGAAGTCGATTTTTATCACCAAGCCTTCTTTGTTTTTTGATCTGCAATCCTCCACAGCCTCGTTTGTAGCCAGGATGGCGTTAAATATGTGTTGTTGTTTAACAAATCCCATTTGGTTCTCCGCCACCATGGATTGGATCACCTCCCTAAGCCTCCTCACCAGAATTCAAGCAATAATTTTGTATAAGTTGGTTACTAAATTGATTGGCCTGTAGTATTCTACCTTCTCCGGGTTATTCTTCTTGGGGATCAACTGGATGTATGTCTCATTAACACATTTGTTTATAATACCAGTCGAGAAGAATTCCTCCACTGCAAGGATGATTTCTTCCTTTAACAAGAGCCAGTTCCTTTGGTAAAAAAGCATGGTGAATCCATCCGATCTTAGAGCTTTTCCTCCGTCACAGCTGAAAATAGCATCCTTCACCTCTCCCTCCATAAATGGCCTTTCCAACCATTGCTTCTGTTTCCCCTGAAATAGAACGCTAGTCGATTCCATCAATGGCCCACTGAGGACCATTGCCAATTGAATATATCTTAGTGAAATACCCTATAATGTGTTGTTGGATCTCCTTCTCTTCATCTATGAAGTCCCCACTTTGCCCCTTGATATTAAAGACGTAAGCTCTCGCCCATCAAATCGACAGCACTCTGTGAAAAAATATGGAGTTGGTGTCTCCCTCCTTAGCCAACTTCATACGAGCTTTCTGTCCAGCTTCCCTATCTATTCTATTCACGATAGTAATTAATTGTTGCAAGATGCGTGCCCAGGTCTCTTTCTTCCCCTGTATGCTCCCACTATGTTCTATCTACGGTCTAGATCCTGAAGCTTAAGGGACAACTCTTGTCTTCTGCTGATATCTGTGGCCCGAAAATTCCTTCTCCAAGTTTTTAGGTCTTGCTTCAAACATTTAAGTTTCTACATAAATCTGAAACCCGGCCAGCCTATGATGATCAATTTGTTCCACCAAGTACCCATGTTACTCTTGAAGTCCTTCCTATCCAACCACGAGTGCTAAAATTTGAATGGGGTCAAAGCCCACGACCATGGCTAAGCATCCAAAAGGAGAAGCCAATGGTCAGAGGTGATTCGTTAGAGACTAGTATGTAGGCTGTCCAGAAAGAGTGCATCCCATTCAGAGTTGACCAAAAAATGATACAGTCTTTAATAGTGTCACGGTTATTGGACCATGTGAACTTCACATTCTGTACTTTTTCTATACTTTTTGCTACTCATTTTGGGATCCTAAATAAGTAAAGGAAGTATGTCAATAGGGCCGCTAGCACCACTTGTACCATAGTTAGTCCCTCCCCCTCCCTCTCTAAAAAAAGGCCCTCTTCCACCCTTCTAATCTAGAAAACACTTTAGTGAGCATGGGATTGCAAAACTGCCTTCGCTTCAGGTTTCTGCCCAATAGAAGCCCTAGATAATTAAGTGGTCATGTGCCAGCCCAAACACTTTATTTGGTTAGCTGTCATAAGCAACAAATCTCTCTCCATATCTATTCTACCCATTTGGCTTTTTGCCAAATTAATTTACAACCTTGACATCTAGCTAAAACAATGTAGCAAGTAGTAACTTATATTGAACGACTATGCTTTCTTCATCTCATTTCAATACCAGCAGGGTGTCATCGGCATATTGTAGATGCACTATTTCCATCTTGTCTTTACCTGAGCAAAATCTAGTATCTTGTTGAATAACAAATCTTTGATTATCCATTTATATATTATAGATAATTTGTATACTTGAGAGTTCTTGATGATTACATAAACCAATATTTCCACTATTACTACAATTTAAGAGACGCAAAAACGAGAGCCTATAGGGTCGCTCGTGTAACTAGATAACTAGCACTAAAAACCATCCGTCTTTGATGATACCTACCATATTGATTGCAACTTTTACATTCATTATTGCTTCACTGTTGTTCTTCCAATGGATATTGATGATATTCATGAACCTATTTTTGAGTCTCTACTATATGGAAATAATATCATTTCTAGTGTTATTATCCCTAATTCAGCAACTAAAGGGTTACACTTTTATCTGATCTAGGAGTAACATACATTGATGAATGATTATACAATGCCACAATGGTGGTCCTCGTGTTCTTCGCTTTTTACTTGGTGTATTTAGTCAAACATTTTGTAGACTAGGGATCTACATTCGTTCTACATTTCTAGTATCTTGAATCAGTTTACGCATTCTTTTGTTCAAAATCTAGTTTATGTGAGTTTCTCTCTGCCTATATATATATAACTGATTTGTGAATGTCATGACTCATGATCCAATTCTCAAAAGAAAAAAAAAGAGCTCATTCATACTTAGGATTCTAATCCCAGCTAAGCAAAACATTTTAAGACACACATGCTCATGGATATACAAATAAAACTCTTTTGTCAACAAGTTAGTTCTTTGCATACATAATAAATATGAATCAAATTTTGAAGCTAAAATTCAGAAGAGATAAAAAGACAATTACAATTGTTCTTGGAGGAAAAAAGAAGAGTAGAGATGAGACATTTTTCCCCTCATTCTGTTGACTTTTGATTTTTCTTCCTTCCTTCCTTTCTTTCTTTCTTTCTTTCTTTCTTTCTTTCTTTCTTCTTATTCTTTTTTTTTCTAATTTTTTTTGATAATCTTATTGCTCAAGTTCAAACAAAAGGTTGGTCATGAGATTTTAATTAAAAAAAAAAAGCCTAAAAAAATTAAGAGTGTTTCTGGGCATGGAACCTACACCTAAACAGGAACATAAGTGAAAACAACACAAGAGAGAAAACAAATATGTTGCACATGTCAAACAGTTTTTAATCTTCAAAGGAAGAAGATAGGCCCATTTAGACTGCGCACTCTCAGCACATGTTCTCCTCTGAATCATTTATACTTAAACCGGCTTCCAACTCACACTAACCCCCATTTTCTAGTGAGGTCTTCATTTAAACTACTAAATCTCCCAGACTCCCACAAAAGCCAAAAATCTGGCATGGCTTGTCAAGAAGATCAATTGTGCAGATTTCATTCAAAGGAAACACCCTAATCACATTCTATGCTCTTCATTTTGCTATATGAGCAGGGAGGTTGCTGAGGAGGTGCTGCATATTTTTGGAAAATGCTCACATTAGCAGTTTGGTGGATGTGGAAGGTAATACTAGATAATATAATCCTCCCCACCTATAGAGGAACTCTTCAAGGTACCAGATAGGATCCTACCAAACTCCCTCAAAGTGTGTTGGAGAATAATTTTGTTTGCGACAAAAGGAACGCAAAGATTTTTAAATAAAAGTACTAGCCTATGGATCTTATACGGGATAATCCCTAATTTTGTTCTCCACTTGGGTGTCTTGTTCTAAGTTAGCTAGAGGATACAAATTTGAAAAGTGATTTTGTAATTGGCACAATATATTGAAGACTTCGCAATCTTTGTAATGTTCCCTATCTATAGATCTCATCTAGTAGGGACCTTTCTTTTTATTAATATGATATATCTATATTTTCTTTTCAAAAAAAAAAAAAAGAAAATTATGAGTGTTTCTCTCTTCTAAGAGTAATGTTCTTTATTCTCGTTCATTGTTGGACTATTTAATGATGCCTTACATATTGCTATGTAATTATATTGTATAAATCTAGAATAAGTTGGGATTTCCCAAACTAGCACAACACACACACATATTATATATAAAATATAATACGTATCCAAGGGTATTCGGCATTGCCCACTTATCATTTGACCCCTTGGTTGCTTTATTAATAGGCTCCAATCGCCATATGTGCCATATGGTTAGCATTAGGCCTTTGCCCTAAAGTTGGTAGTGAGATTTGAAATTTCGAATTGAAAACTTTAGGGATTACAATTGATCCTAGTCATCGCCCCTACCATTCGGATGGTTACTTTTTATTTTATAACGGTCTTCGAAAATGATTAGACTCATCTCAGCACTAAACTAGAGGTTAAGTACAATTATCATATAAGTCCTTAACATCTAATAATCAAAAGGCATAGAATTGGGGACATCTCTACAAGGGATAATGAGTTGCTAGTTGTCAACAACTAAAATGTCAAATGGCATATGAAATGTTGCCAATTCATGCTCAAAAATCCAAATTCCAATCACAATAGATTGTTCTACTCCATTTTACCTACACTTGAGTAACGTCGCCTATACATGTAGAGGTCAAAGCATCCAACTTATACAATTTCTGATACCATATTCTGGGAAGATCCTTTGTGTTCCCCATTACTTCTAAATAGGGGTGACAGTTTGTGACACGACATAATAACCTGACCCGAACCCGAACCCGACATGAAGTTAATAGATTTGAGTTTGACATAAACGAGTTTGGGTCAAAACGGGTTAAATATGATTAGACACGATTAAATTCAAATTATAAACAAGTTAACCTGATAAATCCGAAAATAACACGTTTAACACAATTATAGATAAGTTAAGAGACAAATTATAAATAATTTGATTTAAAATTAATGTATTTACTAATTAGTTGATAATATAATTTTTATTATTTTTTTAAAAAGTTTAATTTATTTTTAATATGTTTTATATTTTTATTAATATTTTTCATAAAAAATAATTTTAAAAATTTATTGTAAAAATTTAAATAGGTTATATATAAGTACACGATTATGACACGACAAAATTACGATACGACCCGTTTACGACACAACCCATTTACGATACGACTCATTTGCAATATATGGGTCATACACATTTACGACACAACTCATTTGCAATATATGGATCACACCCATTTATGACACGATGATACGAATTGGAACCCTTACCTCTAAAGCAGCTTTTTCCAAGCTTGTTTCACCCATCCTCTCTACACAATGCTCCAAGATTAGCCTTTTTGCAATGGCCTTATTTTTTTTTCAATGGTGACCATAAAATCTTCACTTCACAAGGAATGTTCCATGTAATCCTCTTCAAGATTTTACCCTACAGCTAGACTATTTAACCTCATCCTCCTTAAGATCATTTTCCTTCTTCTAAGTCATTCTTTCAAATGCCTAGTCTTTCTATAGAAAATGAAGTCTTTCTGTACTCAATGTTCATCTAGACAGCTAATGTCCCCCGCATGGTCAAACATTTGGTTGGATTATAGAACTCAATAAACTTAATTGTGCTGACGTTTTACAAAAGCATTCTCCCAATCTCATGATTTCTCCTTCTTGATGCTATCTATGCAAAATAAATGAAGAATTTGCTATCCATTTGTTTAGGGAGTGATGTTCTGTGATAGCTATTTGGGAGAATGGATCAGAGGATCTCCTAAGATATGCTACTGAAAAGAAAATTTTTATAATAGTGTAAGCAATTATAAAAATTTCTGGATATGTATTTACTTTTCAATCTTGTGGTGTGTCAAGGGTAAAAGAAACGACAAAACTTCTTGAAATTCTCTCTCCTCAATCAGTCAAATTTGGGATAAAAGCTCATTTCTATTTTCTAAACACATCAGTTCTAGTAAGTTGTCCAAGACTCCCAAGGGCAAAATATTGGGAATTGGATGGTAAACTGGTCCAGCATTTGGGATAGTTTGTAATTACATTAGGATATCTCATCTCAATGTTTTCCTTCTTTTTACTAAATAGATATCTGTGTTATCAAAAAATTTTAAAAAAAAAAATTTGTTCATTTTCAAATTTTAGGAGATGTGAACTTGGTTAATTAGTGTCTCAAAAATTGGATTTGGATGGTTGGACGATATGACATTCACTGCAAAGCATGTACTATGTGTTGTTCTTTTTCTCTCTTCTTTTTACTCATTCATTGTCCTTTTCATCTCTCGCTTAAGTGAACCACAACATATTAGTCATCATGTCTTTTAACGTTTTTCATCAACTGAATCAAATCTTGATGCCTTCCCCCATAAATTTTATTTGGACAACTCATGTTAATTCTAAAACTAAATTTTTACAATGGACCATTGCCTATGGGAAGTTAAATTGTGCAGATGTTCTCCAGCAATGGTTCAAATTTTGGACCTTGTCACCTAGTTGGTGTATTCCGTGTAAAAGCAAGGGAGAATCATGACAGCATTTATTCTTAGACTGTGATTTCTCAAAGTTGTGGTGAAAATCTGGCCAATGAGCTTCAAGGGGTGGATTATGCACATTATATTCTTCATGGTCTTGTCCAGATAATAATGATTGTCCTAGGCACTTAAGGGATTACTAGCGAGGAATAATGGAGTTTTTGAAGAGAAAATGTCAACTATGAAGGGCTTTGAGATTGATCCTTCTATTGGGCTTCTCTTTGAGTTAGTCCATGTGAATTGTCTAAAGGGTAATCTTAGGAGTTTGGCTTAAAGGATTGCCATCCATTTTGTATAGATCCTGAGTGGTTGTTTAGACCCATATTTGGGTCGCTATTATTTTCAAAGGGATCATTCCACTATTATAATGATCATTCTTTTGTTTCTTGTTTTTTTATTAAAAAAAACTCTAAAATCTAAAGAGTCAAATACACATCCCAAACCCAAGTCACATAAAAAATTGTCAGACCAGGGTGCATTGGCCTAAAGTACAGGAATCTCACTAACATAGGTTCTGCTGAAAGTCAAGAATCATTAATAGATGAGAAACAATCCCCATGCTTTGAGGAATGATGGAGGAAGAATTCAATCACAGCAAACCATATTGCATGAAACTGTCATTTTAAACCAATAAAGGCTATGCAACTAAAACTTCATAAACCATGGTGTTGTTTGGTAACTCACCTAAACCTCTTGTACTTATATTTTAATCTTTAGTCATATTAGAGGTTTAACTTCTACTAAAATAAAACCTTTTTTGGCTCATTTGTAGAGGTTATACCTCTATTTCCATTAGAGGTTGAAAATTTTAAAAATAATTTTTATTATCCTATAATTTCAATTAGAATTACCAATCACAACCAATAACTAATATCAATAGCCATCAAGGCATCAAATAGAAATATAAGAAAAAATATTGAGGACACTACATAGTTAGGAAATTTCAACATGTTCAAGACAATGTAACTTTAAACTTATGATTTGAAATTTGTTTACAAATCTTAAACTGTACTCATATAGTGAAACAAAGACCAAGAAAGCTCACCTTTGTAATTGCTGGAGTATTTCTCCTAGAAGGATGGACAAAACGTTGAACAATAGTTTCTGACGTCTCTAAGGTTACCGAGACCTAGAAGAGGAGTTTGTCAATATACCTCACCAGGAAAGAATCACAAAACTTAAGTTGTATCACCAATTACATAATTACCTCAAGGCATCTCCTACCTCCTCCTTCATGAAAGAAAGTGAGGGTGCCACCAATCTGTTTCACCAAAAACTTGAAGACAATATGATATGCAAAATTCAGAAGGACAAATGCACCCTGGCAAGAGTATCAAGTGCCTCACCGTGTCACTGAAGTAATAATTCGAATCAGAGTTCTTAGGGGAAAACCGGAGCAAAACTTGATCATCCAACCTGATATTGTAAGATCTTCCTCGAACAAAGCCTTCTGCTGCAAAAAAATATTTCTTGCAAATAAGCTTGCCAAGTTTAAGATCAAAACCAAGAGTTGGTTAGACGGTAAAGGACCAAGAAGAATTAAAAGACAGCTTGCATGAAGAAAGTTCACCAATTTACATGTTAAAGGTTCAATATTTCCAGGTGCAGAAGGCACTCCAGTTTCATTATCAGATGGAAGTGGATTAATGTTCTTTCGCTGCTGATTCAGAGAGAAAACGGATGGAGACATCTTCTGTGGAGATATTACATCTGTTGCCATTTTCCATATGTTAAATCTCACAGCACAATTAAATAAAGAATGCACAATGATTAGTGTTAACAATGCGTCCAGTGCACAAGATAAATCAAGCAGTGTCGCCATCAGATGGAACGTATGAAACTGGGTGGATTTGATGACATAAAAATAAGTTCTACCAAAATAAGTTCTTTGCCTATTATTCACTTACCACCATTTGAATCGTATAACACCTCGGCCATAGATAGCTGACGGAGTGGCATATATGAAGATGTACTGGAACGTTCTCCTTGAAGATATGACGCATCCCTATTTGTACCCTTCATTACATAAGATTGCAGTGATAAAGAACTTCCAAAAGCACTCTCCATATTTCCCTTTGTGAGATTGTAGGAAGAAACAGATGAAACCTCGTCCCTAAAGCTGTCATAGCCGTCCTCAACTCCCTCAGGTGTTTCATTGGCTCTAGCCTGATTTAGAAAGTATATTTAAAATTTAAAAAAAAAAAAATAGACTGCAATATATGTAAATTATAGGTTAGCTATTTACTGACCATTAAGTCCATACCGTAAAAAAGATTCCAGAACATTAATTTTGTTTCAGCCAGACCACACAAAACCAGAAGGCCAAGTTAATGTACTCACCCATTCAGAATCTGCATTCTTCTCTTTCCAGCTTACTTCCAATTGTATAGTTGAATTAGGCAAGTTTCCTGTAGAGATTGACAGACAGTCAAATTTCTTTAAAGCCATTCCTTAGAGGTTAATGGAGAGAAATCTGCAGCCACGTTTAGCAAATTTCAATTCATGAACTATTTGTAATTATGCAGGAAAATCATTATTTATGGCTACTTTTGTTCCAAATAGCCAAACTAGTTGAGAAACTAACACTCATTTGTTTCAGCTTCTCTTTTTAAAATACACATGCAGACATATTTAGATTAAAGTAAAAATTACACTAGCTGATGGCACAATATAATATTATTCAGGTAGGATTTTCAACCAAGAATGAAACTCTGATCTTTGACATTAACTGGTAAATAAATTCAGTGAGAGAACAAGTAAAAAAGATCAGCAACTGCCAATAAGCTCAGAAAACAAAAAATTTAACATTATTAACTGTCACTTGCTCTCAGAAAAACATTAGAACAACAACAGATCTCAGAAAGCAATATATAGTTAATGTCAGAAGTAATCTCAAAGAGGAGCAATGAAACCTTGACCTTCTTCATTTAAAAACCCATCAGTTTTCTGTGTAGCCCATACTTGCAACACTGTGCGAGCTTCCTGCAATAAATAAATTTCATAAAACTAACAGAGAAAATGAGCAAACTAGTAAATGCTCTCTTTAAAGAGAGCTAAACAAAATCATTTTCAGAGAAGGAAAATGTTCTCAATAATTTTTTCCCATCATCTAACATAATAGAATGGTGCTCCTCACTGTAACACTAGCAACCATTGTGACAAAGAGGTCACAGATTTAAATCTGGAAGCAACCACTATAATATGGAGGTAAGGCCGCATGCAACATCTTCCTGGTCCAGAATAGCAGGAGCCCAGTGCGCTGGTCATACCCTTTTTTTCATTAAATTTCAATACAATAGAAAATTTCCTTGTGCAACACTTTTAGCTGAGAAAATGTAGAACAAGTCACTCAACACTCCGAATAAAATAATGGTGTTTAAGGCTAGATAAATATAGCATATGAAAACAAAATCAAGAATTACAGATCGAGTTTGATAGGAGTAATTCATGCTTTCGCATTATATCTTACGACAATTTGAAACTGGAAGCAACCAACCAATCACAGAACTTCTGATGATGCAATGAAGAGTGACACAAGAGTCAATCTAAGACCTGATCCTTTACATGTTCTAAATCAAAACTCAACACTGTAAAGGAATTAAGTCATCACTATGAATAATTACTCTAATGAGAATACAGCCACAGAAAGACAATTTGTAAAGCCTACATAAGTTACTTTTAAATAGTGTTATCAAGGAGGAAAGAAGGCTCAAGACGATAAGCCTTCATATGGCGAGACAAGCCTAAGCGAGGACTAGCTGACTAGGTGGGTTTAAGACAAATCATAAAATAATTATTTAGAGGTTCCAAAAAAATATTTATTTTTATAATTTTATTAATTTATAATTTATATATAACTATATATATAAATAATAAAATTATAAATGAAGGATAAATAATATATTAAAATAACCTTCCATTCAATGTCTTTTTAACTTCACATTAAAACCAAAACTCCCAGATCCTAATACCATCTATTCTCTATACAAAAAAAAGACATAAAAATAAAATAAATCATAAAAACTCATCAACGAACAAACTAATATACACAAACACACAGAGTTCTACAATTTAAAAATACAAACAAAAAAAATTACAAAATAGAACTTCAATAATTAAAACAAAAATAATTTCACAAAAAAAGAAATTAAATGAGCAAAAAAGGGAACAAAAGCAAGTTGATGAAAAGGTGTATTGTTGTTGCAGTGTTTTC
This sequence comes from Tinospora cordifolia, assembly GCA_030144865.1. NCBI lineage: Eukaryota > Viridiplantae > Streptophyta > Magnoliopsida > Ranunculales > Menispermaceae > Tinospora > Tinospora cordifolia. The sequence goes on from JAJIYU010002471.1 coordinate 23,820, forward strand.
AAAGGCTTAATCAAAGTCCTTGTGAGTTATCAGAGTAGCAAGTGATCGTCGAAACTTCGTTACTCAACTACTAGTCGAGAGAGAAAGAAAGAGTGTTTTAAGAGATGCTGAAAGAGAGAGAGAGTCAAAAGTTGACAAAAGAGAGAGAGAGAGAGAGAGAGAGAGAGAGAGAGAGTGGAGAAAGAGTCCGTTGCGAGAAAAATTTGTTGAGAGAGAGAAGCATAAAAGAGAAATTGATTAGGAAGGAGACTTGCTCGAGAGAGTTTGATAAAGACAAAGAAGGGGCCGCCAGTGAGAGGTTCACAAACAAAGGCGTATCAAAGGAAATTGACGGAGAGAACTTACAAAGAGAGAGATATTGTCAAAGAGAAAGAGAGAGAGAGAGAGAGAGAGAGAGAGAGAGAGAGAGGTGTGTTGCCAATGAGCTATGAGAGAGAGGTCTAGGGTTGTAGAGAAATGTTGAAGAAGATGGAGACTGTGATAGGGTACACAAAAGAAAAAAGCCAATTTAAAGCCTTTCAAAAATTTAAATATTGTAATGACGTCCCTTCGACACCTAGACCATTGTTTAGGCCCTGCTAGGAGCTAGGAGGCGACACCTAAAAGTAGTCGCTACTTTAACTACATTGCTTTTGAACTTCCAAAAATATCAAAAAACTGCGGTGTTCATCAACCCAACCAACCCGAACCTTTTGGGTTGGTTTGGATGAGTTATCTTAGTTTTTTGGATTAGGTTGGATTTTAAAATACCCAACTCGAAGGGTTTAGGTTGGATAATGGGTTAGATACTTAAAAACCCAAACACAACCGACCCAACCCAATATAACTTCTTCTTCTTCTTCTTTTTCATCTTTAATTATAAATGCTTTTAAGAGCAAATAAAACAAGTTTTTGAAACATTTTTGCCATATATAAATAAAAAACTACAATGAGTATTTAAATTAATATAATTATTTATTTAAAATCAAGTCTTGTTTTTATGTAAATATGATTTATTATTTTTAGAAATGAAATTATTCTTTATTTTTACAAAATTAAGGGTTTCACACTAGAAAATTTTCAACTTTAAAGATGAAATTATTAAGTTTTACTAACTTTGTATAAGTAGTAAGGGGATTTCACAATATTATTATTTTTGTATGTTTAATAGACTGACTCTAAATTATAATTAAAAATAAATATAAATGAAAGTTTTAATTTGATCATTTTTCTTAACAAGGAGCATTAAAATATAGTAAAAAAATATTCAATTAGAGCCAACTCAATAAAACCAAACCCGAACTGTTCGGGTTGAGTTGGGTTTAGAGATAGATTGGATTGGGTTGGGTTTTAACTTTTTCAACCCAACCTGTTTGGATTGGGGTGTAGTTTTGCCCTTAACCTGACCCGACCCGACCCAACCTAACCCAACCCATGAACACTCCTACAAAGAACAATGCTTCCAACTTCCAGCTGCAAAGGTATAGCATAGTCATCTATATGTTGTTTTCTTACTTAAGAAAATTAATTTCTATTTGACGAAAAAAAATAGAGCTTCCAAGGTCTCCCTTTAAGGAAGCAAGATAGAAATAAGAGAAAAAGATCAAATTCTCCCTATTAAGGAAACTTCATGTTTGATAACTGAACCTTACGCCAAAACGAGAAACAGTTGTCCACTGAGTCAATGACTAGGTGACTAATTGATCAATTAGCAATGCCTTGACAGCATCAAAATGCTTGATGCTTATGAAGATATGCTTCCAAATGTCGCCGACTTATTAGGACAAACTTTGATATTAAGACAAAACAAGATGATTGAAAGGTATTTCCACCCAGCGGTGTCCTGCTTTATTATCTGCTTTAGAAAACCTTCTTTTGTTTCTAATTTTCTTACATAATCAAACTATGAAAAATCCTGTAAAGCTGTGACAATCACCTGAAACAAATAATGTGAAATTCATTCAACAAATTTTCACAGTTAATGGAAATGAGAAACCAACCAGTTGAATTTGATCTTTGGATTCTTGACTGGCGCCGTCATTCTCCAATACCAACCACCGTCCAAATACCGTACTTTTAATGTAGTAAAAGTAGCGAATGGTTGTACCCCTGTAAGTTGGTGGTATCATTTTTGGAAGCTCTGTTCTTACTATATCTGGAGGAGATGAAGAATTTTTCCAAAGAAAAAAAGTTAGGATCCACAGACTATCGGCAGGCAAAACTACAGTAGTATCTCACCATACTAATAGACTAAAAGAATACACCCATAATGATCCACATGTTTAGTTAATGACAAATAAGAATGTTCTTGTGGTGAACATCAAGGAATGCTTCTGATTGCGATAACAAGAAGCCATCATAGACAGTTGAATTCAGTAATTATTTAAACAGGTGAACTCAACTAATTGAAAGATTGAAGCAGCTTATCTTTTCTTGTTCAAAAAGATGTTTCTTTCACATCCAAAAAGAGAATAGTCAAGGTTTCAAACAAGTACGTAGCTATATTGCTAAAATAAATAAAAGCTAGGTAGTCAACTAATAAATATGTTAAACATTTTTATGAAGATTCAATTGACCATCAAACATTATATCATTTCATTAAACAGCATACTTCGAAAGTGCATATCCCCTGTATTTTCTAATCAAGTGGTGCAACAACTCTATTTCACAAGTAAAACTCAGGAAGGACTGATTGATCCATATTGCTTATCAGTATATACTTTGGACTATCTGTTGTCATATATCATGCACTAAATAGTGTTGCTTGAACTGAGAGCATATCACATGCATTCCATATTGAGGTAGTACAACAACTGTTATTACACAAGACAATGCATAGTAATTAAAGTGTACATTTCTTATCATATTAAGTAAGAGTAGCTGATGTTATCTTTCTCACATGTATGACATTAAAAAGAAACAGATAAAACAATTAACTGCACTGACAATAATACAAGCTTAACCTGACCATATGGAAAGCCTTGGCACCATCTAAAATCAAATTTCCTGATCAGCTGCAGCCAAGAGCAAAGTGAACTGTACAGATGTCCTTCAATGGAGGTTCACAAGAGGTAGGCAAGTTTTCTCCTAAATGGTTTAGAAAAGAGGTAGGCAAAGTGAACTTTGCTTAGGCAGGAATGATGGAGAGTTATCTCGGCACTTACTCTTTGAGTGTGAATTCATGAATTTGGTTTGGAAAAGATTGCAAAAACATCTATGAGAACCAAATGTGCAACCTCTCGGCCTTCCCCAAAGGTGGGAGAGCATCCTCAAACACAAAATACACTGGCAACAAATGGCCTGGGGCCTGGATTGTCTGTAAAGAAAGAAGAGGGCCCGCCAGCAGGAGAGGGGGAGAAGGAAACACCCCTGCTAAAAGTAGTCAATCACAGACTAAGAACCCATTATGAGTGCTAATTAACTTATCCATTGGACCTCTTGTCTACCTAGCTTTCTGGCTCTCTTTTGTTGCAACTTCTATAATTCAAAAGTTTTTTGTTTCTGTCAGAAAAGGGGAAAAAACTAAAAACCATAATAAAGGTCTTAAAATAATGCAGAAATGTGCTTCTTATCATGCGACAACATCATATAAACCCAAACCAAAACTAATATACGATATAAAGAATTAAAAGAAAAATATGGGCTCAAATTGTTTCAGAACTCATTCAATTGCACCCCAGTGTGCTCTCTTGCAAAGTGAAATTAGGCAATGACTATGCAATATGCAGCAATCATCTTCCATGACTAATATGGCATAAGAATCAACTCTGACCATAATAAAACACAGATACAAGAATCATCTAAAGCAGACACCCTAAGCAAGGAATGAAAATTCGACTTCGCCCCAAACTTCGACCTTTAAAAATTAGAATTAATTCGAAGAGTTCAAGAAATTCGAAAGAGTTTTTGTAAAAATTTACCAAGTTAGACAAATTAAAAAAAATACGATGTAAGTGCTAAAATATGGACAATTTTTATTAAAAATACCAAAAACAAACATAATAAACATATTTTACATATAAAAAAATACATGTAATGGTTTTGAACATGTATTTTAACAGTAGCAATGTTTTATGCACATCACATGTGTTAACTTAAAACTGTTAGAGAAAAGAAAGAAACAAAAAAAATTTATTGTCAAACCTTAATGGTCTTGCAAACATAAACCTTGGTTTTCCTTTCTCTTTCTTTTCTCGACGTCTTTTCTCTTAGGCTTTTAGCTTATTTTTCTCTTGTTACTCTTCTCTCTATCGTCTCTTCTTCCAAGTTATAGTTTGTTCTTCCTTCTCTTTGTGCACCACATAAATTCTTTCATTAAAAATGCTCTTTTTCATAGCTTTTATACAATTTTTTTCTACAAAAATCTTCAAAACTTCAATTTTAAGTGAGCTTCACTGATTTTTCGAAGATTTTGACGAAATTTTATAATTTTATAATTACAAGCGAACTTCGTTTCGATTGTCCAAATTACCTAATTAATTCGGCTAATTTCGACAAACTTCGTCTAATTTTCATACCATGACCCTAAGGACACCCTAAACTAACTTATTATTGAAGCATATATGTATTATACAACTTCGTATAACATAAAACATGATTTCTAGAGCATACACTCAATTTTTGTGATTCCATGACCAACAAATGTTGCAGATCAATCATATTCCAAAAGATTTTGGGAAAACAGATTCAGATGAATTTGAAGCAAGGAAAATTCATGGGTAAACAAGAACACATACGAAAGGACAACAAAAAAGCTCACGAAGTGATGAATCATATGGTAAGCACAACATCATGGTCCAGAAAAATGTGCATGAAGTTTCCACATTCAAAGAAAAGAATATCGAAACAAAAAGGCTACTAAATTATTGGCAGGCAGGTGGGATGTTGCTGCAGAAAAGTTCAATGCCAGCTCATCTTCAAAATTGAACAAATTAGTGAGATTGGAAAAAGATACAAACACTACTTACATGTTTTGGTGCCACCAGAGGAAATTATTTGATTTGAAATGATTGATGGTGAAGAGAAGTCGAGAAAAATTTGTTCACCTACACAGGAAAACAAAGTAACGTAATTAAAACTTTCATAGATTTCAGACAATAGCATGGTGCATAAAAATGAAAAGTTATGTTTACTGTTATACAAAAATATTGGATGTCTTCTTTTTCAAACAACTCAAGGCTCTGTCATTTAAGTAGAAACCCATAATTTTCAACAACCACAAAAAAATGTAGCCCATGAACCACATTACAAACTCAAATGAGATCACAGTACAATTCTTCTCACCCATTCTTAAAGACAAAAAAAGGTTAAATCAATGGCCAAAAGTGCCAAACAATAAACAATTAAAGAGAAAGTACCACAGAATATTCTGTTCCCTGATTCTCCAATTGTCGAATACAAACCAAGTATTTTTCCATAATGACTAAAGCATTTGTTATGAGTTTCCATTACAGATTATGAAAAACAATGAAGGTTTGTTCAAGCTGAAACAACAAATTTGTCACTTTAACAAATTCTTTGTGTCTGCATTTTCTGAAAACTTTGAAGTTTCAAACTTTAAATAAACTTGAAAGACAGAAATTGGCAACAGTAATCATCATGGTGGCAAAAATGTGGATCAAACAGCAATGTTAAGTACAGGGAAAAAAAGATAGTGATAAAAATACAGGAAAGCACCTAGAGCTTAATAAAAAAAAAGGTCCACATGTAATATTAAGTCGAGATAACTGGGCAGCCATAGAATAAACAAAATTAGTGAGGAGATATCTATCAAAAATTAAAATAACCATTTATATATCAAGCATCACACTTGAACCCAATCAACAAATTCCTTGGAACGTGATAAAATCCCCAGCATCACAAGGATTTCCCCTTATATTTCTAAAAATTGTCCAAAGATCATTAGCATGGGCTTCACAGAACCAACTGAAATCTACAATAAATTAAGATAATTAGCATAATTCTAAAAAAAATTACAGAATGTTTACTTTTTCAAAATTACAAAATATCAATAAAATTTCATTGTATCTCAGATAGCAAAAATAAAAATGAAAGGAAGGTGGTTTTCTGACTGATAGGACAGTGAAAAAGGGCTGGGAGGGAGTTAATTTATTAGATCTCACTCCATGAGGGTGTTATAGTGCCAATAATTGTTGGAGGATTGTGTTATCAGTTGGCTTTTGTAATATTTTTTTTTTTTTTTTTACTTCTCAATAGACCCCCCCAGCCCCCCCCCCCCCCCCCCCCCCCACCACCACCAAACAAAAACAAAAAAAAAACAACACAAAAAAAAAAAACACCCAAAAACA
>JAJIYU010002472.1:0-30296 GCA_030144865.1 Tinospora cordifolia
TTTGCAAAGATGGCTTAACAGCGGTTGGGCGAACTCGTCTTGGTGGGAGAGTTTCGTCAGGCCGCTGTGCCGGTCGGGCCGCCCTTGACTCTGGGAAGGGGTCCCGACATAATTTAACAAGAAAAAAAAAAGAAAAAGAAAAAATTACTTTTAAGTAACCATCAGTGTAATTGAAAAAAAAAATCATAGCCTAGTTAATTTGAACTAAACGTATATATATGTTGAAGATGTGTATTCTTCTTAAGAAAAATAGTGGTGAAAATAGGTGCTAAACTGAAGCACTGTACTCCCATTCTTACTGAATTTAATGGCCAACTCCCCCTAGCTCCATCCTTCATAATGATACTCTTGTTTGGAGCAACAACTTAAATGTTGTAGAAAAGAATCTGATCACAATATTTTGTACTTTCTTTCTTCCTTCAACTAATAGTAAAGCTATTGTTCTTTTTCTTACTCCTTTTGTGGTTTTTTATTTTTTATTTGTGTTTTTTTCTTCATTGCCTCGTCCTTGGAGATGCTAGAAAAGAAGGAAAAACATCAAAAAAAAAAAAAAAAAATTCCCTACACAAAACTCAATTACAGTTTCCTATGTCCAAAATTTTTGAAATTCAGTAAATAGATTTGTTTAATTATTCTGGAAACAAAATTTTCAAATTTGGATTAGAAAATAACTTGTTTTCTGAAAACAAAAAAACATTACTTTTCAATTTTTTATTTGTGCTTTTGGGTTGAATCCATGCTTCCGAATGGCATATCGAACACGGCCAAGACAGGCATATTGATATTAATATGGTAAGGAATTGAGGAACCTAAGAGAATAAAGTATATAGATATCCATACTCCATGTGCAGGCCACATTCTCCAATAATCCTAATTCTTGCCTCTTCTGTCTTTCTCATATCAAGTGGGTGTATACTTTTCTATAATGCTACATCACCTCATATGCATCATACGTCAATAAGAACTGAAAACTTAAAAAACTGGTCCTTCTTGGTGGAGTTTTCGTGAAGTGCTGACTATGGTGCTCCAGTCTCCACAAAGCTCTAAGGAATCCAATTTGTTTTCTTTCTTTTTCTTTCTTTCTTTCTTTTTTTTTTTTTTTTTTTTTTTTTTCTAAGTTTAGGTGTAAAGTTTAAAGGGTTAATTTTAAGACTTCAACCAAAAAACATACTAATGTGATCGTTGCCTTTTTTTTTTTTAATCGGTAATGCAACTACAGCATTTATAACTATGGGATATGCCCTTATATGCGACAACAACATTTATAAGTACTAGATGAAGGGATACACACCTCAAGAGACGCATTACCTTTTTATCCAATGATTGTGAACATTATAGTTGCACTGTAGCAGTCACTCTAGCATTTCCTTGGCTGAGTTGACAAAGATGGCTATAACAATAACATCTTCGAGCAGTATTTGAGTCAATGGAATAAATTTATAGGTGTAAGGTTAACCTAAACGCTAAAAAATGTAGCCATGTTCAACCATGAAGAATCAAGAAGAGCGAGCACGGAAATTACAAGGTAGTTCTAATATATTTATTCAAATAATTGAACGAACTTAAAACAATGAACAACCATATAATGTTAGGAAATGAACCAAAGAGGCCTTCCCTCGAAACTTCTTAGTCACTATGAGGAGAAAAATCAAAACTAATCACTTTCATATTCTGTATAATTTCCTTCTGCATAAACTTTTTTTTTTTTCTTTGTAGCAGCAAAACATATGACTTATAGTTGTTTACTAGAAAGCAATCCAGAGGGTACCTTGCAATTCCAAGCTGAGTTCCTTTCTATTATTTCATCTCAATGAATCAGATGATGGATCCTCAAGTTTGGTGAACATGAAATTCCCCGAATATATAGCCTCCTTGTCTGTCCAATCAAAAAACAAAGACGATTTTGTCCTTAAATGAATATATTAGGAATTGCAAACTACAGTATCTATAAACAGGCAATCATAAACAAAAGTTTGGATTGGAATCGCAGGGAAATATTTAACAGTCAAGGGAAACAGGAAATTACAGTTAGTAAATCATAAAGGACATTTATAGTGGGTGTTTAAAGTTTACTGATCAGGGTTTTATTGTTTTGGAACTCCGCGCCATACCTGTTAACATCATGCAAGTATATTCTCGGCGAGCATACCTAGCCATTGCCTGAAAGCAGAGGAAAAGTCAGCCGAGCTGCCTTAAAACCAACAAAGAAGAAATTTGCCCATACTGATTAATTACCAAAAGAAGAAAAAAAAGAAAAAGGAAACCCCTTTTATCGCATATCAGCAAGGAGTTTTGACTGGTTATCCTACCAAGAAGTCCACATCCAAACTTCATTTATCTCAATGCATATAGGAAAAGGAGACCTTCATCTGTTTAAGACAGTGAGACAACCACTAGCAAATCATCAGGGATAGGTTATCAAATGGAGCATCCTAAATGGTTTTGCCTTAGAAATCAAAACCACAATGACAACACTGAGAATGGCTAGGTGCATCACAGGTTAAATTGTGGACCCATATTATCTAATTGACAGTCACTGTAAGGGGTTTTTTGACCCTACTTGAATAATAATGACATCAATGGACTTATAATGACCAACCCAATAACTTCCTAAATGTTAACCACTTACTTTCACGCGGAGGAGTAAACTAACCCCTGATATTCAAGATCTGATTAAGTGTGTTGAGAGAGGGAGAAAAAAAAGATCATGTGAAGCGTTTCATAATATTGAATATAGTAGTGCACAGGATGAGAACATGCCTGGACTGGACGAGCTGCTGCTTCAGGCATTGACAAGCCATCATCGGAAAAGACATTCCTGGAACGCAAATTGTTAATTGTTGTTAGAATTAGAAGCACAGAGAATATTTCTCTTTATGAGGAATGAAGAAACCATTGGAGCATAGAGTGAACTAATATTCAAAGATAGAAAGATGCTGTGAAAACCACAAGCTCCAGTAAAACTAAAAACTATAAATCAAAGCAAATCTGTCCATGCAAGGCATCAAGAAGCAAATTTATCTCAAGAAGTGCATTCTAAATGAAAAGTCCAATCTCAAAAGCTAACAATATAAAGGAGGAAAACTGCTGCAGGTTCTGTTTCCAGACAGGGGAAACACAGGATCATATCTTCTTTAGTTGCTATTATGCCAGGAAGCAGATATGGAGTAGATGGTTTCATAAATGTAGACAGAAGTTGCTCTCTCTGTTCATTGTTGAAGAAGCACTTGCTCTATCTCCTCTTACCAATCTCTATGTGATGGAAATGGAGGTGGCGCGGGTTGCTACTTATTCTACTTTGTGGTTCCGTGGATTGAAAAAATTGAAGAACTTCCTCAGCTTTGACGAAGGATGAAGCTCAATTGTCAATCAAGTTAAAAACCTCAGTTTGCACAGGGATAGTGGGCTTCAAAACAGAACAGAGGATACTCAATCACACCGGATGCTAAATTGTGAGAGCTCACCTGGAGGGGATCAGGGATGTTACATAAAGTATATTTTGCATAGAGATCCACAGATACTGCTTCTTGAATTCTATTCTCAGTTGCACTTTCAGTGCACTACATGCGAATGAATAAATAAATAAATAAAAACTAAACTAAGGATATGATGTATAAATTAGAACAGCCAATTTGTATAACTCTAAACGAAAAAAATAAATTTTCCACCTAAATTAGAAATCTTAACTTGTGTTGCCCTTTGGACAATAATAGTGGAGTGGAACTAAAAGTTGTCAGAAAAAAGGAAAAAAAAAAACAAAATGGAAACAGAATTAACAAAATAAAAGAGTTAACAACCCAAAATTTTAAAATTTCGACTCCAATAATATTTAGAGATTGGAATAACAGAATGAACCCAAAATTTTTAAATGTCAACACAAATAACATTTAAGGAATAGAATAACAGAAGCTGAATGAGCAATATGACCAGAACTAGAGGAAGATGTGATAGACAAGCAACAGAATGTAAATGTACATGCATGCTTCCAAACACATAGTAACTGATATGCCCCATTTGTCAACCTACATGAACCATGTCATCCAACAAATGATCATTAACCTGCTTCACCTATTTGCTAAAGAAGAAAGAACAGGAAAGAGGATAGAATTTAGGTTGCAAAAACTTTAAATAGAGGATAAACCACATTACAAACAAATTCAGGGTTAAGAAGAGATGCGAAGGCCTTACATCATATGTTTGAATTAAAAATCCAAAGGTGAAAAAAGTGACATGATATTATTCAATGTTATCCAAAGAAGAAACACAATGGCATGTCATTCATCATAGGCAGCTAGATATTTCTTGGAGAAATCTAACCATATAAAAGAAAGCTAGAGACTTTTAGAGCATAGGACCACCAAATCTCCAGCTAAATTTATTTAATACTAAGCAGCAGAATCCATGTACACCACTGTGGCTCTCGGGACATTATTTTGGGAGTAATGCTTAAATCATATCCAGTGGATTTATTACCTCCAAATCACATTGGCAAGCTCATCCTGTTTAGCTTCTGGCATCATGGCAGTATCATATGCAATGATATTACCATAGAATATCTTCTCCAACTCTTTCATCCATTTAGCCAGTAGTAGATTAACCTGTTTTTTAATATGAAAAAGAACATGCGATGCATAATGGATCAGCTCGCAATCTTGTTGAATGCCAAGTATGATAATTTAGATAACCAAGCAGAAGGCAAGACAAGATGCATAAAACAGGTATAGGGCTTCAATTATGATTTAAGCATCTTGTGTTGCTGCCGTTTGCGTTTAATTTTTCAAAATCTAATGTTACTAGGGATGAAGGATGCATGAAAAATCAGGTGTTCTCATCACTTTTCTTTTAGCATTCTTAATTAGTTTTTACGCGTCATTGAAATATTTCTACACTCCCCCATTCATGAGGACTAATACAACTTTCTTTCTATTATATTTATAAGTAGTTTGTGGATATGTGATTAATTATTCTTTTGATCAGTAAAGAACTTTAAGGACAAGAATAAAACAATGTCATACAAACCTGCACGAGCAGATAATCATTTCTGAGTAATCAAATTGATGCAACACTTGCAGGAAAATAGAAGAGGAAAACAAGCCAGATAAAAGAAGAGGAACAACAGGAAAGAAGAGAGACACATTATTTCGATAACTTAATTTTATATATCAGCTTCCTTCATGTCTTAGTCTTGTTACTAAGAAAGTTAAAAGCACCAATATTATATGCACCAATAGTATACCACACCCACTGCTATTAAAATCACAACCATTATGATTCACGATTCTGAAAAATTGCAAACAGGGAAAAATGCACGTCTCTTACTCAAATTGTGTGATCTTTCCCCAATTGCAAACTTGATTTGAGTTGTGGGACTTGACACAAGTCAAAATTGTGATTAGGGCAATAGTGATTAAGAAAATACAAAAGTTCTCATAATACCTTGTTAAATAAATGTTGGCATAAACTTTTCTTAGAGAGAGAGAGAGAGACTTAATATAAGTAATAGATTGTTCTTTTCATATATTTCTATGTAAAGTGAATTTCAGAATAATTTTAAATCATTAGATATGTCTATACAAATAATAGACTGGTTTATATGTATTATTTGAAAAATAAAAATAAAAATCTTATGATTTACAATTCTATTTATGAATCAATTTAAATCTTGTCTTTAACAATTTAACAATCCAATTTCAATTTAACAACTTTGACCACACTAAATTTAATGATCAGAGTTCTTAAGAAATTAAGCAACTCTTTCAAATTGATTATTATTGTTATTACTATTATTGTTGTTGTTGTTGCTATTACAACTATGTCATTAATAATAAAATAATAAGGGTTTACATCCAAGGCACAAGTAGATTATTAATAAAGTAATAATAGAAGGTTTTACTTAGTGTTGTCAACGTGAAAAAGCAAATTTAGGCAATAAGCCTCCATGGGTCCGTTTGGTGTGCATGATAGGATTAGGTTATTTTTAAAAAATTAGATGGGATAAGGTTGGATTGGATAGAAAAAAGATTAAAAATTAAAGCAATGCAATGTTTGATGCAATATAGGACAATTACAAAAAAAAAAATTAATTTAAAATAATTTTTAAAAAACAAAGAAGAAAGGAAAACAAAAAACAAAAACAAAGTTAAAAATAAAGATTAAAACTAATATTTCATAATCAGTCCCACTGAAAATGGTGGATTGAATAATCCTATAAGAATAAGATTAAAAAGTAGGTCCAACTTAATTTTTTATGTCATCCCCTTATAATCAAACATGAGATTGGACTTTTAAATGTAGTTCAATCCTATCCTTTTCAAGGTACCAAACAATTCCTATAAGGAAAGGTAGAGTCTAGCTGAAGCTTAAACGGGTTTAAAAGGACCTACTAAATAATTATTTAGAGGTCCTTGAAGAATAATTTATCTATTCATTGGTTCTTCACTCCACACATATACATATGTGTGTGTAAAGTAGATAATATATTTAAATAAATAATATAGTACTTATTTTAATATACGTTTTATTAACTTAGGATTCAAAATAAAAATTTTTATGCCTTCCAAAATAGAAAAATTACAAACACTACCCTATATAGCACCTAGGTCACCACCTAGGCGCTTGAGAGGAGGCTAAATGTGCAACATGTTGTTGGTAATGATTCTACTACAGTGCTACAAACTCGCAAGCTGATCCTAAATAACCATTGTTGTTTATTAGATTCTAGAGGAATTAGTTTGTTAGGATTAGAGAATTGCTGCAATTCTTCCTGAACAGCCTCGATTCTCCCGTCAAGAGTTACTTTGAAAGTCTTACCTAAACTCTTCTGATTTGATATGATAAAGCCTATAAAATAACAACCTACAATCATTTCTTCATTATAAATGATTCTCATTATTCTTTGAGGCAGGGAAAACCCATCTTCAACTATTACTTTGAAAGCGTTTCCAAATATAATGACCAAATACACTCATTCTGTCCCACTCCTTAATGAATTTATTTGGTTACATTTAGAATTATCCTAATATAATGGTGCTATGTAGCCTATGCCAAAAGAACTCAATACGATATAAAGGCATGGCGTTAAGGATATACATACATGCATTGCAAATTCAATGGTAAAATACATGCACCCTTAGAACACACAAAATAAACTAAAATAGTAGCATCTTATTTTTGCTGATCAGCAAGTCATCCATAAGTAATTTGTCTAAATATGCAATATATAGAAATAGAATTTTATACAAGTTCATATCCATTACAAGCCCAATTACTGAAGACAAATATCCGATTAACTTCTTCTGCACTGGAATAGTTTGAGTTAAATCTTGCATTCACGTAGATGATGACAAAGGAGGGATGCAGATGAGAATTACGAGTAAGGGAGGCGAGCAAATGGTACTGTGCCTCAGATATCAGGTTCAACAGAAAAAGCATATCTTGTCATTGTAATAGATACAGATTATAGATAAAAAGAGTATCATGGCAGCAAGATTGGACAACTAGATGGAAATTGGATAATCAAAGACGAGGAGCTACTCAAATTGTGTATACGCACACATACGTGTGTCTGCAAGGAATTTGCCCAATCCATCTCTCCGAGTTTTCCAAGGGAGGAGATGAAGTAGGCAAGGTGAAAAGTAATGGTTTGTCAACCAGCACAAACGCCTAACATCATGCTTTAATAATCATCACAGCAAACCAAAAAAGGAAAACAAAAGGAAAGAAAAAGGAGAAAGAAACAAACCATTTTTAAGGTAGCCTTGGCATAATAGTTGAGCTACATCCATTACGACCCCATATCATACGTTAAAATCTAAGTACACCATCTCTAATGCAGATGTAAAGTTTCACATGCAATTGATCCTTCAACGAACCTGTGAGTATTATGTGCTAGATATGCTTATTCTCTTTCATTTATTTTTTTTCTCTGGGGTCCTAAAATTGATGTCTTTATTCCCCAATACATTCTCATTATTGCCACATCCGAATTTAGTCAAATGAATTAACGCAACATTTCGGTTTCCTATATCCTTCAGCCATTTCAGCATGATTTTTTTTTCCCATAAGGAATCATAGATCTTAAAGGCTATACTAGTAATAGTCATTAACTTCTTGTGATTTGAATTGAAAAAAGAATCTTAGGATGATGCTAAATGGTTTTGAGTATAGGAAATTGAAACAGATGAATATTGCTCTTACCCAGGAATGACATGCAGTTTGAGTCTTCCAACATGTCAAGATGAATCATAATGCCAGAACTGGAAGTAGAAACTCTAGCTAGCAAAGTAGGTGTCATTGCCTCATAGACTTTCAATATTGGAAGGACAAATCTAATGTATCATAAGAAAAGTCAAGTACCCCAAGCATTTAACTACTTAACCATCAACAGCGATAAGTTACAAATCCAAAATTGTTTGGATCAGTGTTGTCAAGGCGATAAGGCGGTTTAAGAAGATAAGCCTCCATAAGGCGAGACGAGGCCTAGGCGAGGACTAGGCAAGGCCTAAACGGTCCTTAAAATAATTATTTAAAGGTCCTTGAAGAATTATGTATTTATTTATTGGTCCCTCATTCAATATACATATATATATATATATAGAGACATTTTCCTGAAGAATTGTTTAATACTTTCTGTTATAATTTTATTTATTTATAATTTACATTTAATTAATTAATGATATATAAATTATAAAATTATAAATAATGACATATTAGATAATACATTATGATAAACTCATGATCATCATAAGTTCACACCAAAGAAGACGTTGGAATTGCTCGCCGAAGTGTCAAAAATGATCGCTAGAGTCTCAGAGATGATTGTCGAAGCTAGTTGGAGTCGTTTGACTTGGAGAGGTTTGAGCAGAAAGTTATTAAATTTAGGTTAAAATTAAAAAAAAATTTAAAAGTCCTATTTTTTAAAAATTTATAGAGAAGCCCCTCCAACGCCTAGATGGTGGCCTAGGCGACGCCTTGACAACACTGGTTTGGAGCAGAAGAAAGTTCAACGGGTGACGATGATAAGATTCCTATTAGTGGACGTAGAAATAGAAAATTGCTGTAAAAATAAGAAGCTTGTGATTAATGATATGGACATCACAAATTGAGGACAGCAGATAAGAGTGCTTGTGTGAGAATCTTTGTAACTTCAATGATGAGACTCGCTCCTCTCTTGTAAAAATATCTGAGGACAATGAAAATTTCAATTCTTCATATAATAAATAGACCACAAGCACCAGTTAGAAAAATATATATGGTAAGGGTTTACATTGCGATATCTCAAAGGTTGGCCGAAGTACTACATGAAGAAATCAACACCAAGTAATGGGTAATATTGAAGGCTGAGAAGTCAAGCTGTTACCCATGGGTGAAGGAGTGAAAGATGGCGCATATTTTATTTTTGAGTACCACAACAAGAGATCAATACCAAATCACGAGTAATAGTGAAAGCTGAGTACCAATGGGATGAAGGGGCAAAAGGTGAAGAAACTTTTTTTTTCAGTATTTTCTAATTAAAACAGCAATAAAAAGTCAAATTATTGCTTTATTTAATCATTTTTTTTTCTTTTTCTTCCATATGCAGGATTAAACCCAAGTTTTTGTGGGATTTTAATAATCATTGCAGCTCTACCATTACCAACCCTCGAAGATGACATATCTGGTTCTAACTACGCCTCTCACTAAACTACATGCTTATCAAGCCAACGCTTATATCTGGCGGCCTTAACAATAGCTTTCTGGTATACCCAACATTGCCATATGTCCAACATCTCAAAAGGGTCACTTCCAGCAGTAAGGATTGGCTTATCTCTAATTTCCAATCAAAGGCATACATCAATCATATATAGCTTTCCCTAATTCCAATGGTCAGGTTGAAGCAACCTTCAATATTTAAGTATACCCCAATTAAGCAAAAGAATGCAACTAGAATGAAGAAGATTATTTAACAAATTTACTAAATCGTGACCCAAAGTCCAATACAACTTATTCTTTTCCTAGAAGAAATGCTCGGAATCATGCTTCAAATGTCACAGAATCAAAAGGTTAATAAGTCAACTTCAAAGACAGACAAAACTGAAGACTGAGTTTAGCATATGGTAAACAAATGCTAGAAACACAACAAAGAAGTAGGATTCTCATTTGGATCAATATGGTAAATGGTCTTAATAAAATCCTTCAGTTAATATTTGCAGTGTTATCTGGTGAACACCAGCAATACATAAAAGAATCAGCTAATCAAGGAATGATCATGATCATGTAGTCTCATTTCTTTTTGGCTAAGGATGAATTCAACACCGAGAGCGCTGATTATTACTATGCAAAAGTGGGACATTTTGGTCATTGATACATTACACTTGTGGTTTGTCTGATTGGTACTTAGATTTTATGCAAACCTAGCAGATCTATCAGGCTGCAAAAATGAAGTAAATGGAACTTCAAAATTATATTAGTCCAGGAAAGAAATAACTACAGACACAGGAAACACTTGGTCCAACGAGGAAAGCAAAACACCAGACAAATTAAGAACTAGATAAGAAATGATACAAACCCCAGCCTTTGATACTCTCAACTCTAAATCGTGATGATAAATCTCATATAAGTACTGCCCGAACTCAACGCCTTCCTTTCCCTCTTCCTTCAAGCGGCGTAAACAGAGCCACATATGAAGTATAAGCAATGAAAATGTTGTTTTGAATGTTTTCTCCAAGTTAAACACTGCACACAGAACAGTCAGCTAAAATCATGATAATAGAAACATATGCATGGCTATTGTACCAAAAGTTTCAATTCAAGATTTTAAATATTGCAAAGCAATCAGTCTTGAATGGGCAAAAAATTGTATTACTAGAAAGATACCAAGTGGGAAGAAATGGGTGGGATGTTCTCAGGGAAACACTTGTCTTTAAGTCATTATCTATCTTTGAGAAGCATAAGTCGTGAAAATCAACAGGGCAAAACAGTAAAACGGGAGATTGTCACTAGAAGTTTTTGAATTTTTGAATTTTTTAATTTTCTTGCGACTAACATTATTATTCTAGATATAAATGTTACAATTTAGTTTTGATTTAACGAATAAATCAAACAAAATTTAACAAGTGTGAGATCTACACATGATTTATCCAGCATGATCAATTTATAATGTTCATTTTATGATAGTCAAAATGTATTCTGATCAAGTTTTATGGAATCACTCTCTCACAATAAACAAAACCTACTGCATCACTCTCTCACTTGATACAATGCAGCGATTAGAAAACGAAATAAGAACCATCCTAATGAACCACGAAGGGCAGGTAAGGAAACCGATGCACAGAGACGGACATTACAGCATCCTAATGGAGGTTTTACTAAACAAAAGGGGGAGGTTCCTGAAATTGAAAGAAATGGTGGATGGAGTACATCAAAGTGTCATCATCCTTGGGGAAAAATGACAGCAGCATGGAGGAATTTGTGGGAAGCAATAAACAGGGTGATTAAGGAAGTCGCAACAACAAAGAAAGACAAGGAGGTACAAGCTGTGAAAAAAAAGCACACAAGGCACCTAGAGACAGGAAGATGAAGTGAAAGGAAAAAAAAAGGAGGTGGAGAGGAGGAAACAGCTCTGAAGAAGCACAGAAAGGGATGGAAGAAGAAGCAGGAGCCCCGAATAGGGATCGAAAAATAACCAAAATCCTCATAACACGAATAATGGACGAAATCTCTTAGAAGGAGGAGAAGAAGGATATATCGAGGATTCTCCGCTTGGAAATACAGACAAGGAAGCTGGATGTGGCTAGGGGACTCCTATAATGGCATGATGAAAGAGATACTTGAAAGCTTCTAGTTGGGAAGCATCAAACACTTCATAGAAAACTGTATATAGATAAATGGGAGAACCTGATGGCGAGGTATGGTTCTATGGTGGCACGTAAAGGGACGTGGATGGGGTTGAGGGAATAAAACCCAAGAAATGGAATATCCACACCATTGCGAAGATGCGTGAAGTGTGTGGAGGTCTTTTGGACATCGTCGAGATTACCAAATCAATCAATCAATGGACATGGCAATGCTAAAGTTGTAAGGTCACAAATCTAGATTCTTGCACAAGGACTTTGAAATTTTGTGATGATGAAGGTAGCCAAGAGCTGAGATTGCTGGAGTTAGACAGAAATTGGGCAATGGAATTCAAGGAGTTGCACAGCAACGACATCAAAAAATTTGGAAGGAATCCAATTTTCCCATGACCAAAGGCGTTATGGAAGGGCGAGGGAACCAGATTTGACTAATGATGATGGAGGTATAGACAACTATGTGCTAGCAAAGAGACAATGCCCCAGAGCAAGTCTAGCAGATTGTGACCATAGTACACTAGTGATGACTGGGACAGATGATGACACGACTAAACAGGTAATGACCCATGGAGAAAATCATGGCAAATAGATGGCAGAGCAACAAGTAAAGAAGCACAAGTTGCAAGCCTAAGAATAAAGTATGGGGCAAAAACAAAGGCCCACATTTGTAAAAGGAGATCTTATAAAAATTCTCAACAAAGGAATGGTACAAGAATGGGTTAACAATGAACAACCAAGTGAACCAATAGACGAACAAGCAAATGCAGAAAGGACAAACCAAAGGAATGAGGCAAGAACAAGGGTCAACCAGAAAAACAGAAGCAGTGAATCCAAAGAAAAGAGAAGTGTGGTGGACAAATGAACAACAAGGGTATGGAAAGTAGAAAAAATCAAGAAGATTCATCCCAAGGTTGATGCAAATTACCTCGAATTGTTGTCTCAATCTGAAGATGATGCTATCAATGAAACAATAAGGACGCAGGATGATCTAGAGGACGTGGAGAAACATGAACCAAAAGATGACGATCTAATGGAGGATAGTCTGGCACCCAAAGCTAAGTACAAAAAGTTATATAACTAATTATATACAACGGGAAAATGAACAAGAAGATGAGCATAGTGCCTCAAAAAGTCATGTCTCCCCCACTTTCAAATTGAGGAGTTTGAGTTACCATGATAGGAACCCTAGCCATATCACACACAAACAGTGCAGTAGAAGAAACAAGAAAGTAGGCGGACCAAAGCAATCAAAGTACAAAAGAAAGAGACGATAGGGAAGAGAGTGCAGGCCAAATCCAAGAATTCCTACACTTACACTCCATGTAAAGAGCAAGTTATATAAGTTTGGTTCTTGTAGATTCAACTCGTGGACCAACTCATCAAACTTCCTCATAGACGTTGTGGTGTAGCCAAAACACAACTTTTCTTCCATTCTACAAATTACATTAAAGTCACCTCCCCAAAAACCATGGGCCTTGCAGTATGGATGAAAGGATTGCAAGCTCTATAAGAAAGTCTTCCCTTTCCTGTACATGGACCATAAATTGTCATGAACCACCAGTCCTCCAACTTGTGGCCCGTGACTTTGATTAACATGAAACATTGCCCAATCAAAAAGCCTAGAGTTTGTACCTTTCTCGTGTCCCACATAACCAACACTCCCCCTTAAGTCCCCATAGTTGGTAAGTGGCTCCAGTTGACGAATCTCTTTTGCTACAACAACGGAACAAGCCCCATGTTCAGATCCTTTTTTTTGGTCTCTTGCAAAATCACGATATTAACCTTGGCTGAATAGATTGCCTTCCTAATGGCCCTCATGTTTTGGGAGGATCTACAACCCCTAATATTCCAGCTAAGTATCTGCATTGAAAGCCAATAGCCCCAGTGATCCTACTCTTCATATCCTCTCCTGAATAACATCAGTCAGTTGGGCCTAAATGGATTGCAGGGGTTTCCTGACCCTTTCATGCTCTTGTTCTTGGGTCTCTTTTAGATCTTTCATCCGATCTACCCTTGCTCCTTTGAGTTTGATCACCTTGGTCTAGGGGCCCTCCTTCATACCTTGTGGCTACTCAAACTATTCTTTGATGTCGAGGAGATATGGCTATCTCACTCTCCCCGCACTCGGCCTCCTGTTGAAAAAGAGGTTGGAAATAACTATTACATACTTTTTTCCTCTATGCTTTCTTCCTCTTTTTTGGCATTGCTTCCTTCTCCTGTCATCAATTGCTTGCCCTCTTCATCTGTACGTCAAGTGTTTGAAACTCTTTCATCGTCTAGGTACATCTAAGTAGTGTACTCGTAGTAGTCAGAGTCCGTCTCATCATACTCATCTTCGTCTTTTTGGTGCTGCCCCTCTGAAATGCATTGTTTTTCCCACTAGGCCAGAAACCCTCGAGTGTCCCTATCCCCTAACTTTTTCGGCCTTACGTAGACTTTGAGCTCAAAAAAATCCATGGGCTTCGCCTCTATGTTATAGGCCTTGACTTCTAGATCGTGGACTCGAATTGCTTTAGTCCAAGATCTTTATGAATTTTCATTTCCCTTTTTGTAGGGCACACTTATTCACTTTCTTTGTTTCTTTTGGGCCTAACCCATATTATCTCCGTCAGATATTGAAGATCTGCTTTTGCTCTTCCCCCATCCAATTGCTCTTTTTTGTCTTTTTCCACCTTCCACATCTGCCAAGCCCAAGTCTTTGCCTCGTCTATCTGATAGATAACTTTCTTGGTGCCATAACTGTGCCACCTCCCACCACTTGCCACCTACTATCTTTCCCTCCATACGCCCTTGCCCTACTACATTTAGGTCCTCATTCTCCGACTGTCTTTGTTCTCTCTGGTCACCGAAAAATCAATTATTAGTGAACTGATCAATAATTTGATTCCTTAGCTCCTTGATCTTGACCACCCAATTTCGCTCCAACTCCACCAGCCTTAGTTCTTTAATTCCTTCATCATCGTAAATGTCAAATTCTTTTGATAAAAAACTAGATTCGTGCGCTCTCGGCTTAATCACTACCATCTCCATTAACTTGTTAGAGATTGTTGACTCAACAATGTCCATCTACCTAGCATCAATCTGGAAAGGTTCAATGCAAATTAAATGAAAGTTTCTAAATATGTAGAAGGTTTAAGTTTCACAAACAGATGTTAATTTGCAAATAAATAATGAAATAATGAGGTGTATGAAAAACCTAAAAAGTTTATATTTGAATTCATACAATTGCCAAACTTCCATATTGTCTTACAACACTCTAATGCAAATATAGCCATCAAATATAAAATGAGTTTTATCAGAGCAGGGGATAGATTTAGAGAAAAGCTCGGAATATATCTGAAGACACTGTCTCAAAGAACATAATAATACTAATTTCTGATCTAGTCATGATATATAGTTTTATAGACCTGGAAACTTATAAATTCTTTCAGAAAAAAACTTGAATTATTTTACTAAAAGTTTGACAATGAAGGGTTATACTGATACAAACATACTTGGCAGTTGGAAGGTCATATAGATATGCATTTTAATGAATCATTAAATTTCCTAGAAATCAAATGATTGTGATTGTGCAGTAGAAACTTAGCCCATTTCCAGCATATCCAATTAAAAAGTCATTAACGATAAACAATAGACAAGTAGGTCAAAAGATAGTCATGAGCAATGAACATGAGTTAAACAAAAGGACGCAAAAGACAAGAGGTCCTCAAGCTACAGAACTAAGAGCAAAATACTAATAATGTCCAACATCTAAACAAATCTGATAGTAAATTCTTTGAACTGACTCAGTGCATTAACTTGTAAGGCAGTCCTAAACAAAATAAATACCACAGAGAGACAATATTAATACGACCGATCAAAGATCTCTATATCCCTCTTAAACCACATCAATTGGTCAGAGATGGGAGCAAGGAATTCTGAACCATCTTTAACTAAGAGCAGCCACTAGAGATCCTGATGACCTCAGAAATGTCCTTGCTTGTTTTGGGCAACCAGTCTTTCATGACTAACCCCCTATTTTCTTCCATGTGCATAATCTATACAAACATTTAAGCAACATGCGAGCAACAAACTCTCTATCCTTCCTGTTTAAACCAAGGTCTTGGAGGGTAACACAAACAGCTGCTGTTCCCAATGAGAGCACCTTATTTACTTATGACATGCAAACTTCAAGCTGTGAGCTAAGAGCTTTGGGTACCAGCATGGTGAAGATAATATTCTTTTTTCAAGTGAAAAATATATATAATGTCATCACTTGATGTTGGATCTTCACAACAATATGTTTTGGCCACAGCCCAGGTATTGTCACATTAGACAAATGCTCTAATGAAAGCAACACCTAGCAAGGTTTATTTCTCAATTCTGACAAACGACTATCATAACTAAGGCTCAAAAATGTAAGTGGTCAGCTACCTTAACTTGTTGTAGCCACTTAATGTATGGTCCTAAAATATATAATTTTCCAAGAACTAAAAGAAATTTCACGAAATATAATGTGCTGAAAAGCTAAAATAAACAATATCCTTGCCACATGTCCATGGAGCAAATTAGTCTATAAAGGCATGTTCAGAAATTTCTTCTAAGCAGGGGATAATCCATAGAAATATATAATGTCTCACCATTGTAAATAGCAGGTTTATCAACCTGAGATAAGATGCGCCTGTAGACCAAATTTGCTCCTCGAATGGATTTACTCTGTTTGCTGTAGAAAAGCAATAACTTGAGCATAATATGCCGGAACCCTTCATATTTTGGCTCTTCTACTCTGAGAGGTGAGTCCAAAGGCAAAGTCAGTGAGCAAGGCTTGGCCCAAAACATTTTATTTAAGTTGACCTGTCAAGACATAAAGATGTAAAGCTTCAGCAAGTGAAAGTGAGCATAGAAACTCTGAATTGTGGTTCAAGAAATCACCTCTAAGGCCAAATCACTCGGAGGCTTACCACTAGTATAACTACAAGTCTACAATGGCAATAGAAAAGCTCAATTGCTATGTGAGAAGTATGTTTTAAGCCCAAACTTGAACTTGATATTTGAAGTTTGAAATTTAAACATAAAAAGGGAAAGGCTATAAAGAAACAGAAATAGTTTGCAAATCAATGGTTGGTCTTTCAACTTGAAACATTACAACTACTGATGCTGTTGTATGTCTGCAAAATGGAGGGCAAATATTGAATGATTATTACTGCACGGAACTGCTGTCAAATGCATATAGTAAGCGGCTTAGGTCATATCCATCAAAAAGGTTATCTTGTCAGATTTCTTACAGCTTTTTAAGCCATTGATGAAAGCAAGATCATGAACATGCACAAGGATATAAATACATACATACATATATATATATATATATATATATATGTATGTATGTATGTATGTATGTATGTATGTATGTATGTATGTATTTATGTATGTATGTATAAAGAGAGATAGAGAGAGAGAGAGAGAGAGAGAGAGAGAATATTTATAGAGACATGTGGATATGAGTATTCTGCTTTTTTTTTCTCCCATATACACCTTTATGAACCTGAGCTATGTGGCTTTCATTTTTGTAACACTATAGATTGCTTTTGGCAGTGATTCAAAATGTAAAATACAGTAAAATGGTGAAATTTACAAACCGTTCTTCAGTATGTATGAGAGTGAGAGTGAGAGAGAGAGAGAGAGAGAGAGAGAGAGAGAGAGAGAGAGAGAGAGAGAGAGAGAGAGAGAAAATATTTATAGAGACATGTGGTTATGAGTATTCTGCTTTTTTTTTTCTCCCATATACACCTTTATGAACCTGAGCTATGTGGCTTTCATTTTTGTAACACTATAGATTGCTTTTGGCAGTGATTCAAAATCTAAAATACAGTAAAATGGTGAAATTTACAAACCGTTCTTCAGTAATTATTTGTCAAGATTTCATCACCACATGAATGCTTTTTGTTAAATATATTGTTAACATAGCTTGGTCTCCAAAACCACACTCGTAGTACTTGGCTTCAGTAAGGATTTAGTTCCTCTGAGTTGTGTTAAGGCAATAGCCTTAGGATTGGATAAGGGATTTGGGTCCAATTCTATATTGGACTGTAAAGAACCACAAACCATGATTCTATATTGGGTCCAATTCTATATTTGACTATAAAGGACCTCATGATTTTAGTTCTTGATACCAAACCACGAAACATTAATCATTGAGGAAGAACCAAAGAAGCACAAACTTAAATAGGTCTTTCCACACTCACCAATAGAAGTGCACTTGTTAGTCACTGTCATTAGGTAGTTCCAGGTGGTGGAATGATTTTTTCTTTTTTTTCATTCATATTACAATAAGGTTGCTTAGGAAAGAAAGCCTGGTGTAGCTTGTTTATTTCACCTCCCATCACAACTTCCTTGGGCGTTTGATGCCATGCTCAAGAAGGATTAGGGAAGAGGGAAACAAAAACAAACAATATATATGTCTCCATTTCTTCAGGACCAAAATTCTAGGGTTTTTTACATCTAGGAAATATTTGTGCTACTCATCTGGTGAACTAATTACCCTTCTTATAACTCACTGAATGTGAAAATTAATCCATCAATGCTTGACCAAACAAAACAAACAACAAAAAAGTCAGATTTCTCATCAGTCTTTTTGTTAGGTTATTAGATTCCTCAACTATTTTTTGCAAGTGAAAATTTTACTTTATAGGTCTGGCTTGAAAAACTCTTTCACACTTTCCTCACTATTCAATGTCTGAAAGCTTGAAATTTTCACCAAGCACTAATGCACTAGCTTATAATATTCTTCACAATGCTTATAGCTAGTCTAAGAGTTCTGTTCCCCTTGCTAATCTACCTTAAGCAAATAACAAAAAAGACTTTATATAAACATTGAAACATAATGGAGACTATAAGGAATATATGATATTATAGGTTCCATGACCAAAAATTTTATTAGCACCTTCTTAATCGTTGAGGCCATAAGTGAGGATAGGTTACACTCATGATCAGAATTTCAATCGAATGAAACTATGGTCAAGCAGTATTAACGCCAAAGCAAGGCTAGAGCCATCCCAAGTGAAAAATAAAATAAAATAAAATAACATTTGCTATTAAGTTCGGCGACATTTTTAAGGCTTCATTCAAATTATTTTAGACATCCTAGTTATAAAACTGTGTCATATTTGAGGACTGTGCATTCATGAAACATGTCTGGGAACAATGGAGAACACAGTTGTCGTGGGAGTGCCTAACTTGTAGGATTTCCCAGTGGAAGGCTAGTGTCCAAGGAAGCTAAAGGTCTATTGGCACGACGTTGTGTTTGTTGAAGTGTGGTCAAGTTGGATAGAGAAACAACCTTGGCTGTTTGATAATATGGAACAAGGGTATTAGGTGGTTCGAGAGAATTCTTTTTTTATGGCATCCTCTTGTATTACTGCAAGTCTGAACCGCAAGTAAACTTGGATTGAGGTATTCCTTGGGAGGGTAACACAAGGTTAAATCCAATTTGGAAATGTATTTATTTATAGCAAATGGACTTCTTGTTCAAGATAAAACTGAATCCAATTTGGAAATGTACATACTACATGCATTAACTTATATTTATACAATGATTTTTTTTTTGTCAAAAAAAAAAAAAAAAACAAAGCTGTCATATAAATATTTTTTCTACTGTTATGACTTGTGAGCCGTAATATCATTTGATAAGCATTGCACAATGCTGTTTCTGAACTCAAGCATTCTCTCTCCCCCCAATCTTTGAAATTTATACTCTTGCAATAAAAAGTTCACTTTCTGCTCATTAGGTTTGAGTCAATTAAATATTCCTACCACTTCAAGGCTTGCAGGGCAACAAAATATAATCCCATGCAGAGAAAACCAAACTGTTGAGGTAAACAAAGAAATTAGATGAAACATAAACTTCCAATCATCAATTTCTGTAAGATATAAGTATCACCATGATTTATTGCAATATGAAGTACAAGAAAAGCTATAGAAAAAAGATCAATAAACAAAGAAATAGCGTTACCACCACAACTAAATTGATAATTGAAAAGGAAAAACAATTAAATGGAAGCAGTAATGTACTGCTTCCTTTTTTCGTTGTGCACCCTACTCATAGGTTTATTGATAAATTTCATGCAATACCAAGAAATTTGAATTGCATAATTTTATTGGTACCTCTGCCTTATTGGAGTAACCCTTGGCAGATGAGTCTACTGTAGGTGTAGTGGCAGTAGCAGCAGGGGCAACCTTAGAATACGTTTGATATGCAGAGGGAAGATCTTTTGTGGAGACGATGTTGTTTGGAAATCGAAGTCTGGACAGATGGATAATAGAACGACTCCATCTTGGCACCATTTAACTAGTTTCTACTGATCAAGGCTTGCTGATTCAACAGATAAATAAACATGTCAAATAGAGAAGCTAAGAAAATTTACGCCAAAGAAACTCAAAGAAAAGAAATACATATACTTTTGCAGTCTAACAGCTCAAACAGACCAACATTACTGTAGTAAGTATTTTTAAATCCTCAATTGTGAGAAATTTGAAAGGAAAAATAAAATGAAGTGGAAATTTCAACATACGAATAAAATAAAACTTGTAATGACACCTGAGATAAGAGATACAGAAGAGAGTCACAGAGAAGTGCAGAAAAGATTGTAGGGAGATCTGAATTATTGGTTATATGTGAAAAGAGTCGAAAAATCCAAAATGTCACACCAAAGAAAGCTTAACATGTATAAAAGAACATCTATTACAAAATAAAGAGACAAAAAGAGTCAATGAAGTAAAAGAGCCATATCGACACCACGAAGACCACTAATCAATCCGATGCCCTTGCTTCTATTTGGGTTTAGTAACTGTTAATGCCACTAGGCGTTCCAATATCAGATTGGCTGAGACGATGAGCAATGTTTGTCTACATGTGGATAACAAAACTGTTATATGTAGTATAGCAATGTTTGAATTGTTACCGTCATATTAATATACATCACACGGTTTTTTAAAAAAATAATAATAATAACAATAATCAATGAAGAAGTAACCACGCTCTACCATCCTTAATTCCTCTGGCGATCAATTCAAATACTCACAAAATCAATCGAACCAATCAACGACTGACAGTGAAACAAATTCAAATAAAAGACTAAATTGAACGCAATCGTTCTTCATATGTATGCTTCATTTGATTCAAAAAAATTAAAAAAAAACAAACAAAACAAACAAACAAAACATTAAACCCTCAAATCACAGGGGAAACGTCGCGCACAGTCTACAAGAACTTAAACTTTTCAGAGGTGGCATTTGAGAAACGTTTACAGAAGCATTGACATCATTTCACAGCATTTAATTTCACCATTGACGACTTTTAAGAAACGTCGGATGTTCAGAGTTAGCTTGTTTGGCAGCAGAAAGCGTAAAGGGGATTGAAGAGCGTACCGTCGTAATGTAAGGTTTGTCGGCCTCTTGTTTGATCTTCCAAGAAGCTATGGAGAGACGCAGCGCCAGTCCGATTGAAGGTGAAACACTAACTGTAGTGGTTACGATTGAAAGCTCAGTGCGCGCACAAGTCTGCACATCGCAAGGGAGTCTCGGCTCCGTCATTCTCACCAGGCAACAGATCGGGTCGGGTTCACTTGGGTCGGGTGGACGAGTCGGTTAGTTTTGAGTCGAGTAAGAGTGTTGTGAACTTGTGATAAGGGAATAATTAAAAGAGTTTTTTTTTTTTTTTTTTTACTTAAAAAATTATAGGACTTTTTAAAATCATGTAATACATGGACCATATTGAGAATAATTATTTGATTCAAAATAATTTAATAATTTCCTTAAAATCTTTAAAAATAATGTGAACAAAGTAATTAAATATACTTAATTAATAATATATTAAGTTATAAAGTAATTGAAAATATTGTACGGTTTAATTTTTGTAAATCAATTTCAAGTGATAAGTGCATGAATATAACACAATCTATCTATAGAACAATGCTAGGCAGACCTAATGCATATGCGTAGAAATGTAAACACTTCATACCCTTGGATGTACATTGATTCTTAAATACATCAAAATTGATGTACATCTAAGAGTTGCAAAGTGATAAAAATAACTCATTCCCTCCTTTCCTCCGACCTAATGTAAAACATAAAAAATGTATTGGATAAAATAGGAAATAGAGTTTGCAATACCTTAGAAAACTTTTAAATTTTTAACTAAAATAATTAAACTAACAAAAAACATTTAAAAAAAAGTTTTATAAAAATATTTTAAAATGACAAAACAATGAAATAACATCAATACCACAAAAAAAATATGAGATTTAAAAGTTTCTAAAGACATAAGCCAGTGAAATGAGGCTATTGGAACAGGTAAAATTTAACCTCCAGGAGCAAATTGTTAATTTTACCACTTGGGTAAAATGGTCGTTTCAAAAGGAATATGACCCATGGAAGATCATATATAAGAATAATGTTTTTTGCAAAAATAGACTAAATGAAAAAACATCGCATATTGGAAAATGTGTCATTTGGCTCACTCAAATATGTTATGTGTATACTATACGTCACATCACCCTGACAAGCATCGTGCAATAGTGTAAATGCCACTCAATTTGTCAATTAAGATCAAAAAATCATATGGATGGTTGTGATTGAAGAGATCTCAAAACAATTGTCAAAGAGGTTATACAAAGTCAATGGTGTAGATTGATTAATAGGTAGTCATATGTGAGGTCGAGGTTTGTATAATAAGAAAGTAACATGTAGTCATCATGTGGGCCTAATTTTTAGTTAAGTAAACAATTATGGAATATAGAACTCCTTGGGGAATGCCTAAACAAGGAGTCCAAGTCAAATGGAATTCTTACCTTATCTTAGTAGTTTGTTGTGATCAAAATTGCTAGTTAAGCCAACCTAATTCAACTAAACTACCAAACAATTCAAATCCTATCCAAATACCTATCCCCTGGGACGGCCTAGGGGAGTAATTGAAGTCCTAAATCAAGTTAACAACTAGGTAATTATGGGATATGACAATTTCACATCCCTCCATAACAATATTTGTTTTACTTCTTTATCCACAACCATATCAACTTTGATTCTTCTTCTTTCTCCTCTTGTTCAGCCATTAGAAACTAGAAAGCCTATTGTGAGAAAAACTCTCTTAAACCACCATTAATCTACACCTAAACTCACCCATCTTCACTTATCTTCATTATGTCATCCTCTTCTCTTCATTCAATTAACCACCCTTTTCTCTTTGATTTTAACCACCATCTTGGTCAAAAAACTCAATGAAAAATCACCTTGAACGTCCTCAATCAAGCCCATAAACCTAGTAGACTTCCACCCCAAATCACCACATCAAACAAGCACATATCATCTAGCCTCTCAACTCTTGTTCTTTTCCTTTTTCCTTTAGGATTACCTAGCATTTGCTCAAGGGAACCAACACTCAAAGTACTGATTTTTAGTTCATATTGACCCCAAAAAATCCCTTAAATGTCTAAGAAATCTTAAAGAAAAACTATGCCAAACGTTGACTAAAAACATTGTACACACTCAAAAAAACCTAGCACCTATCCTTTCCATTAGATGTCTTCTCTCCTCACCATAAGGTATGAGATTCTCCTTGAGTTTTCCCTCACTGAAACTAATTCAAAACTAGCCCAAATCCCAAGGGAAACGTCATCCATATACCAAGGTATAGTAGAAAGGGTACAGTTTGGGGTTCGAATTGGATATGCATGAGGTATAAATTCCCTAAATCCATTCTCATTATTTTCAGTCATTATTATATACAATAGAGACTAAGAAACCATAACAAATTTGGTGGGAAGGTTACAATCAATGCATACATAGGATAAATATCAAAACAATGCATGCATGCAAGTTAAAATGTGGTGAAGCATGCATTTAACATGGAAAAGCCATGGGTAGTGTTAGTGCATCATTGCATGCACATTTGAATGTCAAAACATGCAAGGAAGATTGCTGAAAATCATGCATCTTGACATGTGCAAAGTGTTAGAATAGGGCATAGTAAGGTTAGTGCATGTGAAATAGCATTACCATGTGAACAGTGGGAAAAAGGCTATAATTATGTGCAAAAGATGCATGCTGTTCATGATTGAGTGTTTAACTCTCATAAACATATTCAAAACAGTCATTGAAGTCATAAATAATGATTCTTCATGATTAGAAGGGTGTTAGCCAAGTCCAACGAATGAAATAAGGGTAATAATGCACAAACAATGCATTAGAAATAGTGAATAGTATATTGTTCCACATAGTAGTCCAAAACTATAAAATTATAAAACTTATGACTTAAGAAACACTAAAAAATGTCTTAAAATAATAAAAGTATTTTTTTAATCATTTTAAATCAAAATTCATAAAGATCAGAACAACAATACAAAAATCGAGGAAGGATCAATTGCAAAATATGGTTTGATTAGTATTTTGATTTATGATTAGGTCCATGTTAGTGTGCTATCTAAGTGTGATATTTGATGTATGGTTTGTATGTTGTTCCATCATGTTTATGATAGATGTTATATCTAAGTTAAGAAATATCAGGGACAATGCTTTTGATTAATGTTAACAAGTAAACAGTAAATCGTATGAAAGGCCTAATGTTTGGAAGTGTGTACATGTTTTTTAACTTGGTTAACATAATCCTTATGATATGTTAGTTTGATCCATTAAGCTCCTTTAAGTTCATGCCCATCATATATATATTTTTAGGTACCTTTTGAGTTGCTGACATACTGCTGAGCACATACATCAAATAGTTGATTTTTTTCAACCTAGACGTTACAACTGACACATAATACCATATACACTATATCTACGTCTATAATACTATGTCAACATCTTTAACCCTATGTTTTATAACATCCACAATAAAAAAAATTGATTAAGTTTTCGCTAAAATTTTGACTTACCCCTAAGAAAACTATCACCTAATAGACAATACATTCTTCAACAATTCCATAAACAAATAATTTTCAACACACTTTCGTCATCCATAAATCATAACTCATCACTAATAGTTTCCGACACTTTTGCCTAGTTTAGATAGAATCTATACACCTCTAAGTGATATTACATATACAACAATAATCATAATTATACAAAACTATAAGCTACATAACAATTAATCATACACACACAACAATGATTAACGAGTAGTCTACTCTTCTTGTGTTTCCGATCTATTCCTGAAATGTTGAAGAAAATAAGTGAGTTACAACATGCTTAGTAAATATTATTTATCTATAACATTTAGATGCATTTAAATAACTATGCAAACATATATTAAGTACAATTAAATTAAGTAAAAGATTCGAATTCATCATGCAAATTTAAATAATACATATATGTACTTAATATATTGATCATGTTATTATTTCAATCATGCAACATTTAATAAAATACATCCACAAGCATATCTTCCAATAGAGTCAGTCTCACTTTTTGTCTAGCCTTAATAATAGCATATTGCACCTTTAATTATCACATACTCCACAATCATTTGGAGGATTATCACATAGAGAAATGTTGATATTTCTCATAGTTCAGTCCCACATAGATTATCACATAAGAAGTATTATTCTACATGACTCAGTCCATCAAAATAATACCATATTTTAGATCTGCTCTTGCAAATCCAAAAAATTTTGCTGTGTGAATACAATTTCATGAATTCCAAATTAATGCAACAGATATTCATGCAGGTAATATGCTTACATTCAAATTATTTTTTATATTTACAATGTCATAAAAATAACTAAGATAAAGAAATATTCATAGAATACCAAAACTTAACCCACTGGGCACGTGTCTCACTTTCTGATATAATAACAACCTCTTCCAAATTTACTATAAATCAAGTAAAATAATCCATTATTTCCTATAATATTTATTTTCGGTGTGCATCTATTCTATTTAATAAAAATTAAAAGTTTTGATATAATATCAATGTCACACATAATACCAAAATTATTGTCCAATTAGTTTGTAATACTTACTCTAAAACTTAGTTTTCGATCCACCAAAATTATCATATCACAAAATTATTCCATATGCACCAATCAAATTCAAATATCATTTATGGTCATTTTATAAGTCATTTCTAACGTATTTACTTCTCATATTTAGTTCTATATATGCATTTCATCTATGTATTGATACATATTAACTTGAATATTCTCAATAACCTTTAAAATTAATTTTTTGATCATAAAAAATATTTTTATAGCAAAAAAAATAAAAAAAAGGCTTTCCAATTATATTTTTACTAATTTTTTAAAATTTCTATAAATAACTCAATTGGTTAATCACTCACTAAAATTTCAATTGATATCCAAAATTCATGAATTTAGCGTCCTTGAGTACATATTTTTGTTCTCAATATTTCTTTGGGATTCAATTAAAATTTTATCAAGATTTGGCATATTCAAAAGTCTTTTATAAAGTTATTCAACTTTGGGTATGTTAGTATCTGCAGGATAAATGATACAAATTAATCACATACTTGTGATTAACAACGTGTAACTAAGAGTATACTAATATAATTTTTTACTTCGTTCTACTCACTATAGGGTAATACCTCATTTTTGGGTACCAATATAAAACACTATCTATAGTAAAAATTATATTCATAGTATTATAGTACGTAGCTTACATAGCATTTTTGTAATGAAAATAAGACAAAATAATTTGCTATGCGTTAAATCCGGCACGAAATGTCGAATTTTCTTTCTTTTTTCCCTTCTCTATGTTTTTGGTTCTCTGGTTCTATTTCCCTCAAACTCACGTTCTCTACATGAAAAATAAAAGAAAGAGGGGAATTAAATGGGGGAATAAGACCACCACCTCACCATGTATAAATATTGGCCAATGGGAGTTTAGGTTCTCACCTTAAGTAACCACTTCCCCTCCATATTATCATTTCTTTTGATTTCTTTTTGTCTTTTCTCTTTTCTTCCCAATCATCTTGTTTCTTAGTTGTTTCATTTTCATATATTATATAATCTATATACCTTTATATATAATCTATATATACGCACACACACACACACACACACACACACACACACACACACACACACACACACACATATATATATATATATATATATATATATATATATATATATTTGTATACCCATTACTTATAAATCTATGTTAACTTTTTTTATTATTATTATTTTAAATTACTCAAAGGTATTTATGGGTTGTATTTTCTTTTTCTGTGTGACTCTATAGATAATAATATATATGTATATTTGACCTAGACATACACATATACATGTTTAATACATGCACATATATACACATATATCATGTTCACGTATAATAAAAATTACGAGTTGTTATATGATTAGCCCACTAATGAGGTCATGTAGAAGTTAGGATTAAGTTGAGCATATGTGCCCTTTGGGTATTTGAGTATATGATTGGTTTAGTTGGTTATGATTATCTTTCAATAATGATGTAAAGGCTAGTGACTTGAACATATTTTAGAATTGAGGACATTGAAATATATCATTATTAGATTTTATTTGTATAACATGATATTTTAGTATCTTTGCATCATATTTATTTATGTTAATTTATAACATGCATATTTCAGTTTTGTTGTGATAAGAACCTCATCAATGGATTATTTAGTATAATAATGTTCATTTGGTAGCCATGGGGTTAACTTTTCCATTTGTATTTAATATTTTTTGGTTTTGTAATGAATTGATTGATTATATATGTATAAATGGCACCATGATTGGAAATATGAGGTTCAAGGTATGTTTTGTGATGATATTGTTGAATATGACAACACAGTTTTCTAATGCACCCCCATCTATAAAATAAAATAATTTTAAATAAAGTTGGCACCTAAGAATATTTTTGTAATTTTGTTATGATGAAGGGTGGTTGTAAGATGGGGTGTTACAAGGATTTATAAAAGGTATCTCTTGTTTGGAGTATATCAAAATATTCCTTGAAAAGAAAAGAACTTGCCTCTTTAATGAAGAGGAAAAGCCTTATAAATATTAAGGACTCCATCCCCTAAGGGATATGTATTATCAACGTATTGTGGGCTTCATAGCTCAAGTCTCTCTTGCGTGTGTAATTGTGAGGCTTCATATCTTAGTGTCAAACAGTTTCGTCCCTTGAAAAGAGAAAGACTAGCCCCCTAAATGGAGAGGCAAAGCCTCATAAGAAGGACATGAATCCAACCTCCCCAATGGCATGTTATAGGTCATCTTCAGGACTTCTCCTTGGTGCAACCCAAGGGACCGACTACCTTCATTTTAGAAGGGATGCATGTGGTTCCTACGACTTTGGATAGGTTATGAGACATTGCCAAGAAGCTAACGGTGTGTGGCCCACTAGTATTGAGGGCTGGGTATATGATGCCGGTATGCCACCTAATGTCCATGTTGGACATATTGAGCTATATCGGGCCATTGTGTAGGAGTGTACTTGAGGTGGGATGCACTTAGAGGAGTCACCCAACAAGAGGTGCACTCAAGGGAGCCATCCAAAGTGATTATGGCAAGATACAATTAAGGGAGGCATTGTGTACCAGTGTGCTCAAGTTATCCGATAGTCCCATACAAATTGGATATTTAGGGTTCTAATACAACGATGTGCCTTAAGACTTTCGTTGAGCCATATAAATTGAGTTTGTGTGAATGGTTGGCCAAGAATAGGAGTATTCAAGGTGTCGCATGGGAAAAATCTAGGGAACAAGGATAAGCCCATGACAAGTGGTATCAGAGCAATATTTTTGGAGGGAAATTAGTATCGAAGGTGATATGACCTTATAGAGAAACCCCACACATAGTTGTTGCGGTAAGCAAGGGAATGAAATGGAAAAACTTGTTAGCGACTCCGCAAGTGTACGGGATCGCAATAGTAATAATCGGTAAGACTAGGTATCGTCCTCAGGGAAAAAAAGTTGGTTTGTGATTTCAAATCCTAAATTTACTATTGATCAAGGTTTTACCAAGACTATACTGAATGTAATTGAATTAAATTGAAAATTAGAAATTGCTCTAAACAAAAGTAATAGTTAATGTTAAGAAATCAAAATATAGACATGTCTAGGATAGTGACTGCCGCTGCATAGTTTGCAATCCTTTGTTGTAGTTACGAATTACTTAATCCATGAGCTATTACATCAATAGCTGAAACCTTTTCCCAAGGTATTTCAACATTTACTAGATTTATTTTGTCAAACCCTCTTCCGAGGTGTTCACTTAACAACCTACGTGTTATGTCCAACAATTCCTGTGCAACTCCCTAGATTGGTCAATAATCTCCCTATAAATCAACCGGTCTAAGTCCAAATTGTGATACCACCCTTTAGGCTTCTCTCCCGAGATAGACCAAAGTATTAAGTTTAATACATCTATGGCCAGTAGACGCAAGGCATTAAGTCTACATAATAAAGAATGGAGTCTATAACTCAATAACGACAATTAGATATCACAAACTATGCATTGAACATGACATCCCAGACAATAAAATTGATTAGCTAGACATGAATTCAAAGGAAATCATGAAATTAAATCCAAAGAAGTAAAACATACTCAAAACTCTAAAACAATCTTCAATTCTCAATGAAAATCCAATTTTTCATGCCCTCACAGCCGTTACAGTGACTTCTTTTCGATATTCGGTCCCCTCAACTCTAATTACCCTTTTCTATTTATAGTCCCGCACTAAAAAACCTAAAAAATACGAAAATCTCGCTAATAAATCGAGTAACTGCGGTCAATGATTTCTATGTCAAAACCCAGCAATTCGCTATGTTTTGCCCACCGCGGTCTGGCCTGTTCCTGTGCAAATCACATTCTGGTGACCGCGGTCACCAGTTGTAACACCCCGCCTCCCAAGTCCCATCTTCCATGTCATCTGATGGTTCAATTATCTTTGATCAAAAATCTTGGGATGCCCGGGAGACGGGCCCGTGCTACATTTTCTTCTTCTTAGACCTCAAATGCAATATGGTTCCTGTGTACATTAGTCTATGTACAAAATGACATCATGGTAAATAAAATTCTTCATTTATTTATTCGACAATTTTGAGTACAATAATCCATTACAGCAAAAAATAAATTCAAAGCTGAAAATAAATGATTTAACTTGGGCCGATGTGTCCTACATTGAAATAAATAAAAACTTTCAATGGGTAAATCTCCTCGCAAGCTGATTAATTTCCAGTTGTGAAAAATAGGGGGATGAGCTAAAAAGCCCAGTGAATCATTCCATCTATTTAACCCATTATTCCAACCAGACAATGCAAGCAGATCAAACACTTTCAGAGATTAATTCGATTTAACCAATATATTAATTCAGTCGTAATTTAGACCGAACGGGAATACCTTATGTGCTCCAGATCTAGGGAGAGAGATCAATTCTGAAACTCAAACCCATTTCCAGTGGGATCATTCTTGAAACCCGTTCCATGCTGGTGTCAGTATTGACAGCCAGTTCCAA
>JAJIYU010002473.1:0-30292 GCA_030144865.1 Tinospora cordifolia
CTGTTGTAACTAAAGAAGATTAAATTAAGATTTAAAATCAACGTACCGGAGCGATGGTAGGTATCTGTCGACGTGGCCGTATTTGCCGCACGACATCTTCCAGATCCCATCGTTGGTGTTCTTAATGAAGCATCCTGCGAAGGCTGAGAGTTTCCTCAGATGGGTGCGCATTGGTCGTACACCATTGCTCCTATTCTTGGATGACGTGACAGGTCGTGAACGGTATCGTAGCTCGAGGCAGTACTGCCAGGATCGATTTTTGTCACCAGAGAAACACCGGGAGTATGGCTCTTTCGGTCTTAGGATACAACGAAACAAATAACTGTGTGAAACGATTAATGTAATGAAAGTGTGTGCATGTTTTGGATTTCTAGTTTATATAATGCTAGTGATGTGTAGGGATGATCCACTGGGCTCTCAAGCTCACCTTATTTTCTTTCACAGGTACTCGCAGAGGTGGAGTACCCTAGTTGACCGCTGATTCAAGGTTGGTGTGGTGATCTCGCTGGGAGATCACTGTTGGACTTGTGTTCTAGTTTTGTTGTAATTTTTACTGATCATGTATATGTTTTGAACAGGTCGTGTGGCCAAATATTTCTTTTTGAAATCTGTTGAACATTTTGAAATGTTATTGGGACTTTGGGCTCGGTGAGCCTATTTTTTATCACAGTTTTGAGATGATTTTTGCGATGTTACTTTCAGCGATTAGTAACATGTATATGATAGTTTTACTTGAACCCTGATAGATGGGTTGATGTTTTGATGGTTTCCGTTGCAGAGATTTGCTTTCCATTGTTGATATTTACTGTGAAAAATCCGGTGAAGTATTTGAAACTATTTTTTGAATTATGATATTCATCGATAAACATAGTAGCATGTTTATACGGATTTAAATAGTTTTCTCATTTGATGAAAATTGAGACTTGGGTTTAGCGTGTAGAAAGAGGTTGACAACCCCGGGTTCCCGGCGGATCAGACCCACAGAGAGATGAAAAGTCCTGCGTACACAGCAGAGAGCTGAAGGGAGTGCTAGTAGATGCGTTGGCCCCACATGACGCATGCATGAGGACTTGGGTTCCGGTCCGGGGGTTTGGGGGTGTCACAGAATCTTCCTCCTCTTGTGAGCTCACGATTTGGCAAAGGGAAAGATTCCCATTTTATTTTTTTAATTTTTTTTCTTGTGCGTCAAGGACCTTCTAATGTGGTGTGCACAAGATTTGGCACATGTTATTGGACAGCTCATGGTTTCCTTCTCATGTGTGAACACAACCTTGACTTGGACCACTTTCCAACTTGGTATGGGCGTCAATCTCATGGAGTTTCCTTTTTTGTGTGTCACAAATGAGCACAAAACCAGCAACCTTATATGTTGGTCTTAGGGTGGTGCATTATGTATCAACAAGGAAACATTTAGATTCCTATTTTGTGTGTCATGGATTTACATGGATTTGGTGTACACAAAATTAGCAACACGTGGGCAATAAGGCTTGGACGGTTTGGCAACTTTCTTATTTTGGGTTCATTTCTTGTGGCACCTAGCATTAGATCATGGTTTGGCAACTGGGGACCACTTTCCATTAGTGATCACACTCTCTGATGCATCAAGGATGATATGAGATTCTTTCTCATTCCATTCCTTCCTCTTGTGTGTACCAAATCAACAAGATTTGGCAACTTCTAATTTGGGTTCTCCTCTTAATGGTCCATCATGTATGAGCAAGATTTGGGTATTTTGTCTTAGTATGTGTTTTAGAAACTTCCATAAATCAACACAGGAAACTTTCTCATTTCTTAAACTATATATTTCTATGTGATATGCTTGCTAATTTCTTCTTCTATTTGGGACGTGATTAATATATGGTTTCTATTTCTCTTTGTGGGTCAAAATAGCATGGTTTGTAAACAAGGAATCTTTCTAATTTCTTCCTTCTCTTGTGCGTCAAGTCTAGTGTGCCCATGACTTAAGGAAACTTCTATTTTTGAATTAAATCTCTTTTTTTGGCATCTTGGATGTGTGTGATAGGGTTTCTAATTTCCATGGTTTCCTTATTCTTCTTTTCTTGGGATGCAAGGTCATATGTGTGTTAGGGTTTCTATTTTCTTTCTCTCCTTATGCCTTTGCTTTGTGACACACCACTATGTGTTGTAACAACTCAGGCCCACTACGTACCAATATTGTCCCCAGTTTAGCACCACTGTTTGGGTGTATGGTTTTGTTCTTGGCAAGACTCAAACTTGAGTCTCCCAAAAGCGCTTGACACTAGTAAGGCTCGCAATTGCTCATTTTGTCCAAGCATCGCTCTAGTGTCAGAGCGATGTGGGATATTATAATCCAACCCCCTAGGAGCAGTCATGTCCTTAGGACTCACACCTCCCTTACACTTAGAGTGGCTCTGATACCATTTATAACACCGTGGGCCCACTACGCACTAATATTGTCCGCACCTTAGCCACCGCTGACTACGTGTTGGATTTTGTTCTTAGTGACACTCAAACCTGAGCCTCCCAGAAGGCCTCGGCACAATGAAACACCCGCAAATGTACATTTAGCCCAAACATCACTCTAGAGTTGGACTGATGTGGGATATTACAATGCATTATAATATCCCACATTGCTCCAACACTAGAGCAAGGCCTGGGCTAAATGAAGAATTGCGAACCTTACTAGTGTCGAACACTTTTGGGAAACTCAGGTTTGAGTCTTGCCAAGAACAAAACCCTACACCTAGTCAATGGTGGCTACGTTGGGGACAATATCTGTACGTAGTGGGCCTGAGTTGTTACAAATGGTATCAGAACCGTTTTGTGTGTGACAGAGGTGTGAGTCCTGAAGACAAGACTGCTCCTAAGGGGGGTCGATTGTAATACATCCCACATTGGTCTGACTCCAGAGTGATGTCTAGGCTAAATATGCATTTGTGAGTGTCTCATTGTGCTGAGGCCTTTTGGGAGGCTCAAGTTTGAGTCTTACCAAGAACAAAATCCTGCACCTAGTTAGTGGTGGCTAAGGTGGGGACAATATCAATACGTAGTGGGCTCAGGGTGTTACGTTTGTACACGTGATGTCATTTAGTTTCTAATTTACCCTTGTTTCTATTTTGTATTTTCTTTCACACAAGAACATTCTTTTGAGCAAATGAGGTTTGCTAATTCCACAAATTGAGTGAACATTCTAATAGATTTTCATTTATCATTTAGGCCATAGAAAATGTTGCACTTCCATTTTCACATAATTAATCTTTCTTTATTCATTTCATTTCACTGTGAGGTTTTGAGCAAATAAACTGTCAATTGACCACTGAAATGAACTTCTACTAAATTAGTCTCATTTAATCCTCAATAATGTTGTACATTTCATTTCATTTCATGCAAAGTTTTTAGGGTATTACAGCTAAGAAATTCCATAACGTTGTTATCCGACTTCCATTCAAAAATAGAAAGTGGTTGTAACATTCTAGAGGGTTTTCGATATTCTGCCTTTACTTGCCTACGGGTTAAACACTTAGGGACAAACTTAGCTACATCTCTTTTCATTCCTTGCCACCAGTAGATTTTTCGCAAGTTTTGATACATCTTGTCACAACCAAAATGCATTGTGTACTTGGTCTGATAAGCTTCATCAAGTATGGTCTATTTACTCTATCAATTCTGAGGCCCACAAACCTTATCTCCAAATCTTAGGGTGTTCTCAGCATGTAGCCTAAAATCAATATGTTTACCCTATTCTACTCCTTCTATCAGGCTTGTGAGCTACTTGTCTTGTCTTTGTTCATACCTGATTTGATGTAGAAGATCCAATTGGCAAGACATATTGTAGAGGTAAGCCTAATTCTTACCTAGGTTTACACCCAAATTGAACTCCTCAATTAGTTGGTACATCTGACCCTTCTCGTCATCCTGCTTATTGAACTTCCTACTCAAGGCATCGGCCACTGCATTGGCCCTTCCTGGATGGTAGTGTAGTTGGAAATCATAATCCTTAAGGAACTTCATCCATTTTCGTTGCCTGAGGTTCAACTCTTTTTGGGTGTAGATGTACTTCAAACTCTTGTGATTTGAAAATAGATCAAACTTTTCACCGTAAAGATAGTGTCTCCAAATTGTTAGGGCAAACACAATGGCAACCAACTCCAATTCATGGGTCAGGTAGTTTTGTTAATGGATCTTTAGTTGTCTTCGGGCATGTGCAACAACCTTTCCATCTTACATCAAGACCATCCCAATCCGTTTTATGAAGCATTCGTGTACAGAACATAAGTAACACCATGGGTAGGAGTGACTAAGATGGGGGTCGTATTTGGTTTCCTTTTCATCTCTTGGAATGATCATTCACACTTCTCATCCCAATTGAACTCGTTTTCTTTCCTGGTCAATTTTGTCATGGGTTCTACTAGTTTGGAGAAGTATTGGATGAACCTTCGATAGTACCCAGCCAAGCCTAAGAAACTCTTGATCTTTGTAACTGTCTTTTGTTGTTTCTAATTCATGATAGCTTCCACTTTCTCTGGATCTACAGACATGCCTTCTGCAGATACTACATGGCGAAGGGACTTGACAGCCTTCATCCAAAATTTACACTTGCTAAACTTGGCATATAACTGGTTTCTTCTAAGGATCTCCAACACAAATCTCAAGTGCTCTAATAATTGTTCAACTTTTGACCTAGAGTAGATCAGGATGTCATCAATGAATACTACCACAAATTGGTCTAGGTATTGTATAAAAATTTGATTCATCAGATCCATGAACGTTGTTGGGGCATTGGTCAAGCTGAATGACATCACAATGAACTCAAAGTATCCATATCATGTCATGAAGGTTGTCTTGTGTAAATGTAATACCCCGAAAATTTGTACAAAATGAAATAAAAAAAGATAAATTGATTTCCTTACAATTATGTGAAAATCGTGTTGCAATTTGTTGTGTACCCAAAATCATAAATGTTATTCAATGATAAATGAGAAATAGAAGTAACAAATCTTATTCAATGAACTAGATGCTAGTTGTAAGGAAATTAACAAGCTCTACCTTGCTTTGATGCATCATACAAGAAATGGAAACACGAGAAAAGTGGAAACAAAAGGAAAATGGAAATCAAAGTGCCCAAACCATGACCCAAGAAAAGGAACTCGGTCTTGCAAACCAACACTGCGGTCTTCCCATGGAGGACTGTAGTTATGCGTCTTTGGGTCCCTTTGAGGATCGAGGTCGTACATGTGAAAAAACCACGATCCTACAACAGCTTTCCAAAATGTGGTTCACAAGAGAGGAATTGGAAAGTGTGGCCTGATCCTTGTGCACAAAACCCTAATCCGTATGACGATTCGTGTGCACACAAATGGAATTGGAAAGTTTCCTTCCTAGCCAAGCACACATACCTGCTAAGTCTTAACTTCTGAAACTCTATGTAAAGGGCCCTTGTGCTCACATTCTTTTCATCCCAACAAGAACTGATACGTCCTTCTTGCTCTCTCTTTCTCTCCCCATCTGCCTTTCTCTTGGCATTCTATCTTTCTGGGACTGTTCTAAATAGTAATTGGGGTTAAAGTAATAGAATGTTGCTGAAATTTTCTAGTAGCAGTTGGGGAGTTCTAAAAGCGATTCGACTAAGGCTTCAAAAGAGTGAAAATACTAATGTAGAAGTGATTTCTAAACTTCTACTTTGTTGTTTTAAATTAATGGTATGTTCATGCATGTTTAAAATTTAATTTGTTATGCATGTTTTAAAGTTCAATTTATCAAGCATGCTCTAATTTCTGTTTATCACGTTCAATCATCATGAAACCATGTCATGCTTAGAGCTTACATGCTTAAGTTTATTTTGGGATGTGTGTTGCATGATTGTGATGTTTTCACATTTTAATGTTGATATAATATTCATACCGAAATTTATTGAATTAGTTTATGATTCATTAAAGAAAGATGATTAATGATAAGAACTGCATACTGTCACAGTGATCCACAGGGATTATTGTGGATGTTTTTTACATGTAATTAGTTCACATGGGTAAGGTCCCAAAATACTTGGAATATGGGTAAGACCCTAAGTCCAATGAAATTTGGTATAAAGAAATGTCTTTTCACTCAATGGAGGTATTTTTATAAGAACATCATGGTGGACCCCTTTTAGTCTAATTTGCAACCGAAAATAGTAAATTGTTTAAAGATTGTAAGTCTTTGATTTGGGTGTCTTATTGATTTGGAATAATGATTCAATTGTTTTAGAATGATCCATTGGATTTTGTGCTCACCCTTCCTATTTTACCTTTTTAAGGAATTGATCACATTGAAGAAGCATGACAATAGTTAAGATAGTTTATTTAGAAATTTTCTATTTAAATGTAAGGGTGTGTTACCCAATTTTGAATATTCTACTAGAGTTTGAACATGAGTTATGTACTCTTTCCTATTTTATTCATTGAATAAAATTAAAGATTTCTTTTATTTCTCTTTTATTTGTCTTGTTGAAATTACATTTATTTAATTAAGTTGAGTATTCTTAGTGTTCAATAAGACTTAGGAAAAAAGAACTATAAAGTCAAGTTTGAGAATCTTGTAAATGTAATACTGGCCCAGCCCGCCTTGTGGTCAAGTCCACTATGAATTCGGGGTTGGGGTGTTACAAGGGGGTATCAAGGCTAAGGTTGTAGCTAACTGGGAAAAAGATGATTACTCTGATCCAAGGGTGGTATCAGAGCTAAGGTTGTAGCTCACTGGGAAAAGATGATTACTCTGATACAAGGGTGGTATCAGAGCTCAATTATTAGATATATTTGGCTAGAATTAGAAAGTCAAGCCTAGGTATTAGTTGCTAGGAAAGAATTAAAAGTGTGATCTTATACCAATGGTGTTAACAGATTTAAGAAGAATTGACTCAATTAAGTAAGACTTACATTTTGAGTTAAATTTCAAATGCCCTACTTCGATTTTTGAAATTGAAAACATTTTAGAAAGTTGATTTTTGAAAAGGAAACATATGTTTTCTAAAGGTTTTGTTTAGAAACAAAGATCACAAGTTGAGTTGATAGTGAGTAAGCCTTGTCCTAAGTAAAGCTAAACATTGAAAGGGAGATGGGCTATCCCGTCCAAGAAAGTGTGATTATTTAAGCAGACTTTGGTCTTGCAGCCCGATCGAGAGGTTGTCCCACCAACTCATACGAGTAGTCAGAGTTGAAGACCACACTTATGTTCTTACAAGAAAATTAGGAGGTGGAAATTAAGGGCAAGGTGAAGATACAAAAGTATAAAGGTAGTGCCAAGAAATTGTACAAGAACTACATGAGGGTTGAACCTTTCAACCAAAAATTGAGACCTTAGGTAGAAACATGGGTGTGGTCAAGGGTGGCATAGTGGATCATAAATGAAAACTTTTAAGACATAGATTAGAAATAGATAATATGTGAAAATG
Source organism: Tinospora cordifolia (assembly GCA_030144865.1). Classification (NCBI taxonomy): domain Eukaryota; kingdom Viridiplantae; phylum Streptophyta; class Magnoliopsida; order Ranunculales; family Menispermaceae; genus Tinospora; species Tinospora cordifolia. Next base: position 7,409 of record JAJIYU010002473.1, read on the forward strand.
AAATACTTGATTGGTTAAGACATAAGATTGAAAAAATCTTGTGTCTTTGGTTTCTATGTCGTGTGGGACACATTGGAATTCGAAAGTATGGAAGAATCCTATACTCAGAGAATCATCGGCCATGTTTGAAAAATGATCGGTAACTTTGGAAGAGCTTATTTCCCTATGCATGGCTGGTATGGGACAGTCATATATAGTGGGGCTTCGGAAACCTTAGTTATCAAGACATTTGCGAAATTGGTTGGGTGAAGCAAAATTATCTGGGTGGAAGTTGGTGTTGATAGGCAAGGGTGGTATGGGACGCTCAAACTCGAAAGCACTGATGGAAACTTGGAATTCAACTATGTTAGTGTGAACTTGTATAATTGTATGATTGCTTGATTAATTGATGCATTCTATGCTTGTTTTAAATTCATGAAAATTATGTCACATGTTTTGATTATGAGACTAAATCATGTACCCAACAACATTTGAGCCTTGAAACCCTCAAACAGAACTTAGAAGAATAAACTACTAGGCCACTGAACGGATCGAGAACCTAGAGACATGAATCTAAAGTCATGATAGTACAAATGAAACGAAAAGCTTAGGAATACAAACTCGATGAACGAATATGGATGGAACAACTATCTTCTCAAGTCTGGAAAAGCATTTTGTACCTGGAGGATAAGGGTAGGCTAGTTGTGTACCCTAGATTATGATTCTCTTAAGTCTTTTGTTATGATACCTTATTAGATATGAAAATGGTTGTTGACTTGTAAATAATGACTAGATCCAAGAGATACTCTACCAGGGCTACAACGTCTGACAAGACTGATTTGCAAGAACGAGGAGACGCCTATTGATATGGAGGTGCAAATGGAAAACATGATGAATGAAGTCACTCGGAGGGTCATGGACCAGATCACGAGTGCCCTACCTCAAATGATACTTCAAGCGATACCACAACTATAGGTACCTGAACCAATTCCTGCGCAGCAGCCAGTGCCTGCACTTGAGGTTTAGGATTGTCAAAGGGCTCTGTAATACCCTAAATCCTTTGTACTCAATTGAATGAAATTTATCATTTATTCAGTGAAATTTGGGTACAAAAAGAAACTGAGCTCATTTTGGGGCTAAATTTGGCAGGTTTCTGAAACCCTCATTTAGTGCCCCTTAGGGACCCAAAACAACTTGAAATGAAGTAAGATGACATAAACCAACTAAGGGGACAACATATCAAAAAATTAGAATAATTGGTCAAGGTAAAGGTTTTCATTTGCCAAACGCCCTTCAAGTGGTCTAAATTAGAAATAATTGTCATTTATGATACTTCAGGGGATCGAAATGACCTGAAAGGAAACGAAATGACATGAACTAACAAAATGAATGACATATCCAAAAATTAGAACAATTGGCCAAGATTTGAATTTTCATTTCCCTAGTAACCTTAGTGGATCTTAAATAAGGAAAGTTTTTGAGGGAAAATCACCTTGGGCCAAACCATAACTTAAAATATGCATTAGGTTCATTTGATTCCAAAACTATAGGTTATAAATCTTATTTCCATGTAAAAAAGGAGATATTAATTTTTATTTGATTTTTGTGAACCCATGAATTCATGGCCACCCCTAACATGTGAAAGTCATTTGGGTGGAACACCATGATCATGTGCACCATACCCTACCCTAAGCTCCATGTGATGTCTCCATTATTTGAAACCACGAAGAATGATCTCATGTGCCATGTAAATGATCAAGTATGCCCACACCTATAGAAACCATGAAGAATGATTCCATGTGCCAAGATAAATGATAATGTATACTAAGGTTATGTATAAAATGCCTAATAAGTGTGTGGGTGGGCACACATGTGACAAACCCAAGATAGAGTTTAATGAGAGTGGCTAATTTAAAGAGATATAAAAAGATTCCTTCACCTAGAAAAAAAATTAGAAAATAGAAACTTGCCTCATGCTCACATGTGGCGCCAAAAAGGGAGAGAATCCAAGGGAAATAAGAAACATTCCAAAGCTTTATTTTTGTGTGCCCATGTTAAAAACTTATTTGATTTTATGAATCACAACATATTGGAATGTTTCCCTACTAATAGAGGATGTCCAAGAGAGATTACAATGTATTCTAAACCTTTAATTGTGTTTACACACATAAAAGAAACAAATAAGGTTCAAAGATTTTGCTCACACTTGGATTGAAAACCTTAGTGGTCCCACTTGCCAACCATGAGCACACTTGTCCTCTTTATGCAAACCATCCCCTTATGAGTTTAGAAACTTGCCCAAATTTTTGTGAGCTTCCCAAACTGCCCAAGGCTGCCCTAGGACATCCCATATGTTCTCATGAACATCTATATAAACCCCCCTTGCTGACTTTCATCTCATCACAAAGCAAAGAGTTGACACTTCCCACTTTGCTTATTTTTGCCCTCTTCTTGGGCACCTCTTCTCACTCTGTTTTCTTTCTTGTGTGAGAAGTTCTTATTTTAGTGTTTTAGACAATTGTTGAAGTATTTTTGTTCCTGATTAGAAGTTCTTGAAGTTCTATAAGTGGTGGATAAGGGAAACCTCTACCAGATTCTACAAAGAAACTCGAATTAAGGTAGATGGGATTTCTAGAACTCCTTCTTTACTACTTCAAGTCTTTAGTATATTCATGTCTGTTTATAGTTTTCAACATGTTTATATTTCAGTTTGAAGTATGTTTGATCAAGTTTTATTTTTAATTTAACATGTTTTCATATTTTAATTCATACATGATACATAAGATGCTTAGAAACCATGCTTGGGCTTATTTTTTTTGAATTTTTAAGCATGCCATGTATGTTTCAATGTTCTCTTAATTTTTTAAATTCTGATATTAATTATTATGATCTTTTTTCATATTTATTTGAAATTAAATATGAGAAAGTGAAGATAACAACCACGTACCATCATAGTAGTCTAGGTGATGCTATGGGTGTTTTTTATATATACTTAGTGTATATGAGTAACATCACTAAGTGTGGATGTATTTTAAAATACTTGGAATTTGGACATGTGATCCTTATTTCCAATGGAATGCGACAAGATGAATTGTCATTCCATCCCAGAATAGGAGTATTTTAATGAAGAACATCAAGGGATTAAAAACCCCTTTTGGTCAAATATACAACACTAACAAGATATCGTTTGAAACGCTTAATTCTTGTAAGTGATTGCAATTGGATATACTTTTGATTTGAATTAGTAAATTAGTAGTTTGATGAATGATCCACTGGGTTATGTGCTGACCCCTTCCTTTTATTTTTCAAGAATTTGAAATACATGATCAAGCTTGCTAAAGGATTACAAACTCTATTTTTAGAAAGTTTCTATGTAAAGGGATGTTGCCTAAATTTTGAATAAAGACTTTCGCTGAATTTTACTTTTAAATTTTGGAGTTATGTACTTCCCTTTTCATTATTTAGATTTCAAGCATGTGTCCCTTTATTTTATTGAATAAATAAAAATTAAAGTTTTTGTTTTATATCTCTTGTAATAGTCTCATTAAATTAGAATTAAACTATTTGGGTTGTGTGCTCCTTGAAAAATAATAAGACTTGAGATAATAGAAAGTAATGCAAGTTGTGTACTTGTAAATGTAACATTAGACCCAACCTGCCTTGTGGTTAAGCTTAAACCTATCTCTAGGGGATTGGGGTATTACAAGCTCAAGAGGACCTGAAGGATGAGAAGTAAAGGAAGATATTGATTGAGTTACAAAAGCTCCACCCTCCTTAGTTTGATGGTATCATAGACTACATCAATGTCGATCACTGGTACCATGAAATGGAGAAACATTTGAATGTACTAAGGTGAGAGATTCACATAGAGTAGCGCTAGCTACACATCACTTCAAGGGACTAGCTAGAAGTTGGTGGCAAATGATGAAGATGGATCCTAACACCAATGTTGAGACCTGAAGCTAGGAAGACTTCAAGGAGGTCTTTTACAAGAAATTATTTTCGAAGCCCATGCTGAGGAAGCTATAGGAAGATTTCATCTAGCTAAATCAGAGGGACCTAACTGTAGCCAAATATGAAAGAAAATTCATTGAGGTGGTCAAATTCTTGCTAGAACTGATCAAAGAAAAGAAAATGAATGCCAATCGCTTTGCACAGGGACTCAAGATGGAGATCTAGAAGATAATAATGACTCTAGGCCTAAAGACATACAGAGATGTCTTTGAAAAGGTTATAACACTATAATAGGAGCCGAACCAAGAATAGAAATTGACGGGTAGAAACAAAAGACCCAAAAATGAGAAAGACAACCAAAGTACCTAGAAAAAGAACAAGAGTGGTGGGAAAGTACCACAGACTTAGAAACAAAGGCAGCTTAAAGATGAGTCAAAAGAATAGGTGAGGAGACAAGGATTGTGCTACTTGTGAAAGCAAAGGAGCCACATAGCAAGAAATTGCCTAAATGCACCAGCTTAGGCTCCTTAGCAACAGCAGCTAGAAAACAATTAGGGAGGAGGACAGAATGGTCGTCCTCAGGGTAGATAGCAAAACAGAATGCCAATGAGGGGCAAAAACAGGGTTATGGTCAGAACCATGACAGAATGTTTATTGTTGTCGAGAGGCTCAGAAAGAACAAGTCCCTACTGTGGAAGGTACATTCCTATTATCCAATGTTGTTGTAAGGCTATCATTTGATTCGGTTGCCTCTAAATCTTTTATCTCTGAAGAACTAGCTGATAGGCTACAACTTGTAACGAAAACACTACCCATGACTTTGAATGTGTTCACACCAATAGGGGCCACTATTACTTCTAAATGGATGTGTAGTTGTAACCTAAGGTTTGGGGATAAATTAATCTCTGTCAACCTATGTACTTTACCATTTTATGATTATGATGTAATCTTGGGGATGGATTGATTAGAGCAGTATCAGGCTCAAATAGATTATCCTAAGAGGTGAGTAATCATAACATTACCTTTGGGTGAAACTTATAAAATCAATGGTGAGATGTGGAGATTACCGAGAAGCCCAATGATAGCCATGTTGAACTGTCTGAAGTAGAAAGATGAGTTCGAAAAACATTATGAGGAAGGCCTCATGGAGCAAAGAGGAATCCAGGACTTAGCAGTTGTTAGTGAGTACGAAAATGTATTCCTAGACGGCTTACTCGGACTACCACCTACTAGAGAAGTAGAGTTCAAGATTGAACTTCACCTTGGAACCAACCCTATAGCCATACCTCCCTAGGAAATAGCACCAATAGAGTTGATAGCGTTAAAAACTCAACTAGACGAGCTTTGAGAAAAAGGTTTCATCAGGCCAAGTGAATCACCGTAGGGAGCTCCAGTGTTATTCATAAAGAAGAAATATAGGTCTATGAGGCGATGTGTTGATTATTGAAAACTGAACCAGGCAACCGTAAAGAACAAATATCCCCTACCAAGGATTAATGACCTATTCGATCAACTAATAGGAGCTACTCATTTCTCAAAGATTGATCCTAGGTCAAGATATCACCAACTGAAAATCAAAGAGTCTGATATACACAAGACATCCTCCAGAACACAATATGGACATTTTTAGTTCACCATGATGCCATTTGGTTTGACTAATGCCCCTGCGACATTTTGGATTTGATGAATAGAGTGTTTAGACAATACGTCGACCAATTTGTGGTAGTATTCATGGATGACATCCAAATTTACTCTAAGTCAGAAGCCGAACACTTAAAACACTTGAGACTGGTGTTGGAGACCCTTAGAAGCCACCAATTGTATGCCAAGTTTAGCAAGTGTGAATTCTAGATGAAGACGATCAAGTTCCTTGGCCACGTACTATCAGCAAAAGGCATCTCTATAGATCCAAAGAAGGTGAAAGTTCTCATGGATTGGAAATAACCAAAGACAGTTATAGAGATTAGGAGTTTCTTAGGCCTAGCTGGATACTACTAAAGAGTCATCCAAGATTTCTTCAAGTTAGCAGAACCCATAACCAAGTTGACCAGAACCCATAACCAAGTTGACCAGAAAAGGAGTTAAGTTCACATGGAACGAGAAATACGAACAAGCATTCCATGAACTAAAGAGGCAATTGACTACGACCCTTATCCTAGTCACTCTGACTCATGGTATCACATATGTTCTGTACATAGATGCTTCACTGAATGGGTTGGGTGCAGTCCTAATGCAGGAAGGAAAGGTTGTCATTTATGCCTCGCAACAACTGAAGATCTATGAACAAAACTACCCAACACATGACTTGGAATTAGCAGCTATAGTATTTTCCCTAAAGATCTAAAGATACTATCTTTATGGTGAGAAATACGAGTTGTTTTCAAATCACAAAAGTTTAAAGTACATCTACACCCAAAAAGAGTTGAACCTGAGGCAACGAAGATGGAAGATTGCTTAAGGATTATGATTTCCAACTACACTACCATTAGAGGAAGGCCAATATAGTGGCCAATGCCTTGAGTAGGAAGTATAATAAATAGGATGAGGAGAAGAGTCAGATGTACCAATTAATTGAGGAGTTCAATTTGGGAATAAACTTAGATGAAAACAAAGCCTATCTCTATAACCAAATCTTTTACATCAGATCAGGGACGAACAAAGGCAAAACAAGTAGCTCGTGGGCCTAATAGAAGGAGTTGAACAGGGTAAGCATACTAACTTAAGGCTAGATGCTAAAAACACCCTAAGGCTCGAAAATAGAATCTGTGTACCCCAAATTGGACATAGTAAGCAGACCATACTAGATGAGGCCCATCAGAATACATGATGCATCCTAGCGGCTAAAAGATGTATCAAAACCTCAAAAAGACCAATTGGTGGAGAGGGATGAATAGAGATGTGGCTAACTATATCTCCAAGTGCTTAACATGTCAGCAAGTGAAGGCAGAACACCGAAAGCCCTTTGGAATGTTACAACCACTCCCTATCCCTAAATGGAAGTGGGATAGCATTGCCATGGACTTTGTCAGTTGGTTACTTGAAAACCAAAAAGGAGAAGATATTGTACGGGTAATTGTGAACCATTTCACTTAAGTGGCTCATTTCCTACCAATAAGATCCACAGACCAAGTTCGTAAGTTGTGAGAACACTATGTGAAAGAGATAGTTAGACTTCATGGTGTACCCAAGACGATAATATCTGATTAAGACTCTCGATTCACTTCACAGTTCTAGCAAAGTCTGTAGAAGGAGTTGGGCATTAAACTCACCATGAGTACTACTTTTTACCTCCAAACCAATGGATAGTTTGAGAGAGTTATACAAACGTTAGAGGATATGTTGAGGTCTTGCATTTTGGACTTTGAAGGAAATTGGAGCAAATAACTACACTTGGCAAAATTTGCCTATAACAACATTTACTAGGCAAGTATAAAGATGGCTCCATATGAAGTTTTTTATGGAAGGCCCTGTAGATCACAAACCTATTGGGTTGAACTTGAGGATCATGTGTTTACTGGGCTAGATTGTTAGAAAATGAATAACCAAATCAAACAGATACATGAGAGGTTAGCCACAGCACAAAGTAGGTAAAAGAGTTATGCAGACAAGAGGAGGAGACCTCTAGAATTCCAACTGGATGACAAGGTATTCTTGAGGATAAGCCCTCAGAAAGGGATTAAGAGGTTCGAATATAAGGAAAAGCTATTGCCTTGATTCATTGGTCCATTTGAAGTACATAGAAAAATCGAGGAGTGCACCTATGAGTTAGACATATCGGACCAAATGTCCTTTGGTACATAACTTCTTCCATGTATTGATGCTGAGAAAGTATGAACCTTATCCCTCTCACATAATCCATTGGGAGAAGGTGAAAACATGCATAAACGGAAAGTAGAGCATGTTATGCTTAGAGCTCACATGCTTAAGTTTATTTTGGATGTGTGTTTCATGTTTTAATGTTTGTATAATACTCATGCTTAAATTTATTGAATTAGTTTATGATTCATGAATTTTAATTAAAGATGATTAATGATAAGAACCGCATGCTGTCATAGTGATCCATAGGGATTATTGTGGGTGTTTTTTACATGTGATTAGTTCACATGGGTAAGGTCCCAAAATACTTGGAATATGGGTGAGACCCCAAGTTCAATGAAATTTGGTATAAAGAAATGTCTATTCACTCAAGGGAGGTATATTTATAAGAACATCAAGGTTGACCCCTTTCATCTAACTTAAAAATGAAAATAATAAATTGTTTGAATCTCATAAAGATTGTAAATGTTTGATTTGGGTGTCTTATTGATTTAGAATAACGATTTAGTTGTTTTAATATGATCCACTAGGCTTTGTGTTCACCTTTCTTATTTTACCTTTTTCAAGGGATTGATCACATTGAAAAAGCATGATAATAGTTAGGATGTTTTATTTAGAAAGTTTCCATTTAAATCTAAGGGTGTGTTGCCCAATTTTGAATATTCTGCTGTAGTTTGAACATGAGTTATGTACTCTTCCTCTTTTATTCATTGAATAAAATTAAAGATTCCATTTATTTCTCTTTGATTTTTCTTATTGAAATTATGCTTATTTAATTGAGTTGAGTACTCTTAATAGTCAATAAGACTTGGGATGAAAGAACTAGAAAGTCAAGTGTGAGTCGCTTGTAATGTAATATAAGCCTAGCCTGCTGTGTGGTCAAGTTCACTGTGAATTCGGGGTTGGGGTGTTACAGTAAATCTGACTCTTAGATTCTTATTTGGTGATATCATGACCTAAAATCAATCATTGAGAAATGAGTGGCTCCTCTCAATTGATCAAATAAGTCATCTATCCTTGGTAGGGGGTACTTGTTCTTCACAGTTGCCTGGTTCAATTTTTGATAGTCAACACACAGTTTTATGGAACCATCTTTCTTCTTCACAAATAGCATTGGAGCTCCCCATGGTGATTCACTTGGCCTGATGAATCCTTTCCCTCGGAGCTCGTCCAGCTAAGTTTTTAACTTTATCAGCTCTACTGGTGCCATTCGATAAGAAGGTATAGCTATGGGGTTGGTTCCAAGGTGAAGTTCCATCTTGAACTCTACTTCTCTAGCTAGTGGTAATCCGGGTAAGTCATCTGGGAACACATCTTCATATTCTTGAACTACCTCTAAGTTATGGCTTCCCCTTTGATCTACAAGGTCCTCCTCAGAGAGTTTCTTGAGTTCATTTTTTTGCTTTAAACAATTCAATATGGCTACCATCGAGCTTTTAGGTAATCTCTACATGTCACCATTGATTCTATAAGTTTTTTTCGAAGGTAATGTTATTGTTACGCGCCTCTTAGGACCATCTATTTGTGCTTGATACTAGTTCAACTAGTCCATTCCCAATATTACATTGTATCCATAAAATGGAAGTACACAAAAATTGGCAAAAATCAACTTATCTTCAAATCTAAGGTCACAACTAAACATTCTTTTTGAGGCAATGGTTGTTCCTAAAGCATTGAGATGTTTATTCATTTTTGAAAACCATACATATGATCTGACTTTCCATTGAAGGTACTCAGATGCAGCTTTTGAAACTCAATCTCTAAGTTTTTGTTTTTTTGTTCTCAGCGACAATTTGATTGGTACTACTAGACCATTTAGTAATTGGCTTTGATGAGCCTTAGGCTAGGGCTGGAACTGTACTCGAAGCAGATTCTGTGCCTGAGGTAGAGTTCTCATGACTTGCTCTACCACCTTGATCTCTACCAGCATCTTTGGCGATACAATTACTCCAATGTGAATTGTCATTGTCATAGGTGCTCTCTAATCCCTTTGACTAGACTCATCAATGTTTTTAGCCCTTGTTACATTCGCTTCGGTTCTTGCCATTGTCTTTAAGTCAAAAACCATTTTAGCATCCAAAAAGGTACCATAACAAAGAAATCATAATCTCATTTCCAATCAATTTGGTGTACCAAGCCCATCTTTCCTTATCCTCGGTGTACAAAATATTTTTCTAGACTTGAGATAATAGTTGTCCCGTCCTTATTTGTTTGTTGTGTCTGTTTCATCAAGTTTTTATTTTGTTCATACTATCATAACACTAGATTCATGTCTCTAAGTTCTCGATTTGTCTAGTGACCTATCAATTCATGCTTCTAAGTTCTATTTGAGGGTTTCAAAGTCATCTAGTATTGTTGGGTACAGGATTTTGCTATCAGTATATACATACATACATACATACATACATATATATATACACACACACACGTATGTGTGTATGTATGTATGTGTGTATTTATCTATATATTTTGTTGGATTTAAACAAGTAAAGCATGCATTCAATCATGCAGTTGAGAAAGTTCACACTAGCATAACAAAATTCTAAGTTTCCATCTGTGCCTCCGAGTTCAAGTATCCCATACCACAATTTCCCATTGACATAGACTTCCACTCAAAGATCTCACTACACCCAACCAATTTTGCAAATGCCTCGACAGCTAAGGTTTCTCAAGCCCCACCATACTTGACCATCCCATACCATCCAAGCATAGGGAAAGAAGTTCTTCCAAAGTAATCAATAATTCACCAAACATGGCCCATCATTCTTTGAGTCTAGGATTCTTCCATACCCCCGAATTCTTATGCATCTCATACAACATAGAAACGAGAGATACAAGATCCTCCCAATCTCGTGTTCGAACAAAACAAATGTTTGGTTTTCACACATTTTTAGTCTCTAACGTATGTCCTAAAAGTTTTCATTTATAATCCACTATGCCACCCTTGGCTATAGCTAAGTTTCTACCTAAGGCCATTTTCCTAAACCTAAGGTCTCAATTTCTGGTTAAAAGGTTCAACGCTCATCTAGTTTTTGTACCATTCCTAGTACTATCTTTGTAATTTTGTACATTCACCTTGCCTTTAATTTCCACCTTCTAATTTTCTTGTAAGGAAATAATGTAATAGCCTAAAATTTTGTACTAAATGAAATAAAATGATAAATGAAGTCCAATTTATTTCTAGAATCAATTGGCAAGTTTAAATTTACTCAAAAACCTCTCAGGGGAGTGAAATTTAAGAAAAAGGAATAAAATGAAATGAAGTGAACACTTCAAATGGTTTAGGCATTCTAAATTCATTTCATTTGCTCAATTAAGAGTTCATTTACTCGGTGTGCCTTAAGGAATCTAAATTAGGAAAGAAAATAGAAAAAAACTTAGCCAATTGAAAGTTATGAATTTTTATTAAATTTATGTGAACCCAAATGTGTATGTTAAGGGCCCAAAATCTTGGCCAAATGAGAGATATAAATTTATTTTAAATTCAAGTGGACCCAAAATGTTTCTAAACACCTTAGGAACAAGATTAGAAGTTTCTAATTCAAGAATAGAAGTTGCTGAAAAATATTTCTAAATACCTAAGGAATATAAGTTTATAATTCAAGAATAGAAGTCGCTAAAAAATGTTTTTATGCACCTTAGGAACAAGATTAGAAGTTTATAATTCAAGAATAAAAGTTCCTGAAAAATATTTCTAAAATAACCCAGGAACAAGATTGAAGTCTTTAATTCAAGAATAGAAGTTGTTGAAAAATGTTTTTAAGCACCCAAGGAACAAGAATAGAAGTTTCTAATTCAAAATAGAAGGTTGCAAAATCTTGTTGATTTGGTATGCACAAGAAAAGGAATCAATTACCAAAACATATTGGAAAGTTGTCATGCTTACAATATCACACCTAGATTAATGTCTAAAAAAAGATTGGTAAGTATTCCAAATCCTTTTTGTGTTCACACATAAATAAGAAATCAAATAAAGCTTATATCTTGTGTTCACACTAGGAATTAGAAACCAAATCAGCCCACATCCCAAACCATGTGCACACTCAAACTATGCATTCCAAAATGTCCCCATTGAGAAATGGAAAGTTTTTCTCGTGTGAGCATGCCTAAACCGTTCTCTAGTGCTCATTGAAACCTTATATAAAACCATTATGCTCTCATTCTTTCTTGCCCCAAAATAAGAGCATACTAGTCCCTATTGATTTTTTCTAACCCTCTTCTTGGCAATCTCCTTAATTCTTGAGTAATCTTGAACTATTCTTGAGTGTTCTTGAATGTCTTTGAGTGTTTGAAAGTCTTAGAGTAATAGAGTTCTATTGAATTTCAGAGGCTTACAACTGTTTTGCAAACAAATGTGGAAGTGAATTCTCAAATCTCAATTTTACTTGTTTAGTTTAATACCATGTTCATGTACACGTGATTTCAGTTTAGCATGCATATTTAGATTTGAATAACATGATTTAAATTTTAGATATGCATGTATGTCATGTTAGTTGATCATGAAACTATGCCATACTTAGATTATGCATATTTAGGTTTATTTTAAAGTATGAAGCATACTATGTGTTTGTTTTCATGCTTTGAATGTTGTGTTAATCATGCCAAAATTATTTTATTTATGATTCATGAGTGTGAGATTTAATGAAAGATGTTGAGATTAAGAACGATGTACTGTCATAGTGATCCAAAGGGATACTATGGGTGTCCTTGACATGTGACTAGTTCACAAAGGTGAGGTCCTAAAATACTCGAAATATGGGTTAGGCCCTAATTCCAATGAAACATGGCATAAGGAATGTCTTTTCACTCAAGGAAAGTATTTTGATAAAGAACATCAAGGGCTTTGAAACCCCTTTCAGTCAAATTTACAACTGTAAACGAAATATTATTTGAAATGCCTAATGATTTACAAGTGCTTGAATTTGAATATGTTGTGAATCTAAATTAGTAACTTGGTTGTTTGAAAAAGATCCATTGGGTTATGTGCTTACCTTTCCTCTCTTATCTTTTCCAAACATATGATGATACATGCTAAACACTTAGAATGCTAGTTTTTAGAAAGTTTCTACGTTTATTTTGATGTAAGAAATCATAGTCCAAATTTTGAATATTTAGAATGTAAGACTTCCACTGAAATAAATTTCTATTTCAAGTTATGTACTTGTCCCTTATTTTACTAAATCAATAAAGATTTGAATTTTAGTTCTTTTATCTGTTTTATAATTGCCTTACTAAAATTCATCAATAAATGTCAAATTAAGTACTCTTGTTTAAGGCATGGGATAACCGAAATGAAAAATTCAAGTTATGTACTTGTAAAGTAACACCAGCCCAGCCTATGGTGTGGTTAAGTCCTATTAAAAGTCTCTGGGGTTGGGGTGTTACAAGTTTGGTATCAGAGCCTAGGCTTATAATACCTTAAAAACATTGTATTTAATTAAATAAAATTCAAGATTAACTCAGTGAAATTGGGTGCAAAATTAAATCGGGCTCATTTCGAGGCTAAATTTGGCAGGCTTCCAAAAGTCTCATTTGGTGACCCTTAGGGACCCAAAAAAGACTGAAATGAAGTAAGATAACATAAACCAACTAATTAGATAACATACCCAAAAATTAGAACAATTGGTCAAGATTAGAGTTTTTATTTGCTAAACACCCATCAAGGGGTCCAAATTAGAAAGAATTGGCATTTAGGGTACTTTGGAAAATTGAAATGACCCAAAATGAAACAAGATAACATGAACTAACAAAATAGATGACATATCCAAAAAATAAGACAATTGGCCAAAATTAGGATTTTCCTTTGTCTAGTGACTTCAGTGGGTTTTAAATAAAGAAAGTAAGTGAAAGGAAAATCACTTTGGGCCAAACTATACCTTAAATTTTTCATTGAGTTCATGTGATTCTAAAACTATAGGTTAAAAACTATAACTCTTTGTAAATAAAGATATATTAATTTATATTTGATTTTTGTGAACCCATGAATGCATGGCCACCCCTAGCATGTGCAAGTCACATGGGTGGAATACCATGATCATGTGTATCCTCACCCTACCCAAAGCTCCATGGGATGTTTCCCTTATTTGAATTCATGAAAAATGATCCCATGTACCAATTAACTGATCATGTATACCACACACACCAAAGGGATGAGACGTCCCATAGGAAATTAGAAAAGGCATGAGAGTAATCCCATACACCACATTGTGATCATGTGCTCCATGTCCCATTTGTGCTAAAACTGGCCATGTGAGTGTGTGTGTGAGCACACATGTGAACAACCAAATTAGAAGTTCATAATATCTTATTTGATCCAAAACCCTAGCCATCCCATGTAGAAAAAGGAATCAAAGAAAATAGAAAGTTGTCATGTCTCCTCTTTTGGCTCCAATTCAAGGGATTCCATTATGTGGTACGTCAACCTTGTATGTGAGCTGAATTAGAGAGTTTCCTTGGACCTAGATTATAATCTTAGACTATGTTGTGGTCTACCATCAAGACTGATAGCATACTCCTCATGCTTGGTGTCCAAGAATAGAGAATAGGAAAGATTTCCATGTGAAGTTGTGTGATGAGCAAGCAATGAACCCAAATAGAAATATTCTTATGAGCATGATCTGATCTAAATAGGGATGTCCCATATTGATATTGGCATGATTCTTAGTCTAAAAATATGCCTTGATATAAATTAAGAAGTATAAATGAGAATCAAATATTAGCTCAAGAGAATTTGGCAAGCTTTAGTGGGCCCACAAGCTCACTTGCCTTTTCTTACCCAAACCATCCACTCTCGATTTGAAACTTGCCCAACCTCATGAGCTGCCCAAGCTGACCAAGACATCCCCCATTGTGCTCATGAACATCTATATAAACCCCCTCTTGCTCACATTCCTCTCATCCCAAAGCAAAAAGAGTTGACACTTCCTGTAACACCCCAACCCCCTAGAAATAGGTTTAAGCTCAACCACAAGGCGGGTTGGGTCCTATGTTACATTTACAACAAGTACATAACTTGCATCTCAATTCCTTTATTTAAACACTTATTGAAAACGTTCATGGATACATCACAATGTATTAAATTTCAATTCAATAAGGCTATACAATTAAATAAAGGAATACTTCAAACTCTTTATTTATTCAAATAAAATAAATAAAGTTACATTCTTAAATCAAAACTTGAGTATATAATTTTCAAAACTTAAATAAAATTCAGCAAAAGTCTTAAATTCAAAATTTGGGCAACATGCCCTTAAAATAGAACTTTAAAAACTTAGAAATAATCTAATATCCATGGCCTTCATGATTCAAGTCAATTTCCTGAAAAATAAAAGGAAGGGGTGAGCGCATAGTCTAGTGGATCATTCATTAAACAACAAAGTTACTATTTCAAATAAATAGCACATCTAAATTCAAACACTTTCATGTATTAAGTGATTCAAGCAACTTTTTGGTTGTAGTTGACATTAAGACTAAAAGGGGTTCTACTCCCTTGATGTTCTTAATTTAAATACCCCTCTATAGAATGGAAAGACATTTCTTTTTCACTTTCCATTGGATGCCACATACCAAGTATCCCTTAGTTGCGCCCTGCAACCACACTTCAAGCATGTGTTAAGAACACCTATAGCACCCATATGGGTCACTATGACAGTACGTGGTTCTTATCTACAATTTCTTATATTTAAGAGTCACATAATCATAAAAGAAATTCAAAAATGTAAATGTCAGAATTTTAAACAACCAAGAAAACATGAAAACATTACATCGAATGCTTGAATCATTGAATTAAATCCTAAACATGGATTCTAAACATGGCATGCTCTCGTGAGTGATTAAAACATAAAAACATGCTAACTAAAATTCAAATATGATTAAACATGCTAAAACTAAAATAGGAAATGCTGAAATTTAGAATTTAAACAAGCATGAACATGATAAAAATTTAAAATAGAAAAGTAGAGGTTTAAGAAATCTCATCCACTTTAATCTGAGTATTTGTTGAATCTAGCAGAGAGAAAAGAGGGTGAGAAAAGGTGCCAAGAAGAAGGCAAGAACAAACAAAGAGGGAAGTGTCAACTCTTTGCTTTGAGATAAGATGAAAGTGAGCAAGGGGGGTTTATATGGATGTTCATGAGAGCATATGGGACATCCTAGAGTAGCCTTGGGCAGCTTGGGAAGCTTACAAAAATTTGGGCAAGTTTCTATACATAAAGGGGATGGTTTGCATAAAGAGGGCAATTGTGTTCATGGTTGGCAAGTGGGACCACTATGACTTTTTAATTCAAAAGATACGAGTACAATCTTGTTTCCTAACTATGTGTGAACACAAAAGAGGTTTAAATCATATTCAAATTCAAATGGGACGTCTCCTATGTGCTCATGGCAACTTTCCTTTTTGGTTTCCTTGCTTGCTTATTACACAAACACACAAGGGATACTTTCCTATTTTTTTTTATTTCTTTCACATCAAGTATGGGTGTACAATATGAAATTTGAGGGGAAACTATATAATAGTCAAAGATATTCATCTTGGTTCCAAGAAACTATCTAAATAGAGTTATTCACATGTGTGCACATACACATGTACGTGGTTGGGCCGATTTTGGCTTAAGTGGGTGTGGGTGTAAACAATCAAGTGGGGGTGGTCATGACTACATGGGTTCACAAAAATCAAATAAAAATTAATATCTCCTTATTTACATGGAATTATGATTTATATCCTATAGTTTTGGAATTACATGAACCTAATGCACATTTTAAGGTATGGTTTGGCCCTAGATGATTTTCCTTCAAAAACTTACTTCAACAACTCTCTAAAATACTAAAACAAGAACTTCTCACACAAGAGAGAAAAGAGGGTGAGAAGAATTGCCAAGAAGAGGGCAAGAACAAACAAAGAGGGAAGTGTCAACTCTTTGCTTTGGGATGAGATGAAAGTGAGCAAGGGGGTTTATATAAATGTTCATGAGAGCATATGGGACATCCTAGGGCAGCCTTAGGCAGCTTGGGAAGCTCACAAAAATTTGGGCAAGTTTCTATGCATAAAAGGGATGGTTTGCAAAACTAGGGCAAGTGTGCTCATGGTTGGTAAGTAGGACCACTATGGCTTTCTAATTCAAAAGATATGAGTAAAATCTTGTTTCCTAACTATATGTAAACACAAAAGAGGTTTAAATCATATTTTAATTCAAATGGGACATCCCCTATGTGTTCATGGCAACTTTTCTTTTTGGTTTCCTTGCTTGCTTATCACACAAACACATAAGGAATACTTTATCATTTTCTTATTTCTTGGACATCAAGTATGGGTGTACAATATCAAATTTGAGGGGCCACCATATAATTGTTAAAGATGCTCATCTTAATTTCAAAAAACTATCTAAATAGGGTTACTCACATGTGTGCACACACACATGTACGTGGTTGGGCTGATTTTGGGTTAAGTGGGTGTGGGTGTACACAATCAAGTGGGGGTAGCCATGATTTTATGGGTTCACAAAAATCAAATAAAAATTAATATCTCCATATTTACATGGAATTATGATTTATATCCTATAGTTTTGGAATCACATGAACCTAATGTACATTTTAAGGTATGGCTTGGCCCTAAGTGATTTTCCTTCAGAATATTTCCTTATTTAAGACCTACTGAGGTTACTAGGCAAATGAAAATTCAAATCTTGGCCAATTATTCTGATT
The DNA here is from genome assembly GCA_030144865.1 of Tinospora cordifolia. Lineage (NCBI taxonomy): Eukaryota > Viridiplantae > Streptophyta > Magnoliopsida > Ranunculales > Menispermaceae > Tinospora > Tinospora cordifolia. Next base: position 24,857 of record JAJIYU010002473.1, read on the forward strand.
TTAGGATATTTCACTCATTTTGTTATTTGATGCCATTCCATTTTATTTCGGGTCATTTTGATCCCTTGAAGTACCCTAAATGACAATTGTTTCTAATTTGGACCCCTTGAAAGTCTTTTGGCAAACAAAAACCCTAACCTTGATCAATTGTTCTAATTTTTGGATATGTTGTCCCCTTAGTTGGTTTATGTCATCTTACTTCATTTCAAGTTTTTTGGGTCCCTAAGGGGCACTAAGTGAGAGTTTTGGAACCTGCCAAATTTAGCCCTGAAATGAACTCGGTTCCATTTTGCACCCAAATTTCACTGAATAGATGATAAATTTCATTTAATTGAGTACAAAGAATTTAGGATATTACACTTCCCTCTTTGTTTGTTCTTGCCCTATTTTTGGCACCTCTTATCACTTTTCTTTTCTCTCTTGTGTGAGAAGTTATGATTTTAATGTTTTACAGAATGGTTTGAAGTGATTTTTTTCTAGTGTTTGAAAGTGCTAGACGTTGGGAAACTTTGCCGGGTTTTTGGGGAAAGAACCACAACCAAAGTGGAAGAGATTTCTAGAACTTCTATCTTGTTATTTCAAGGTCAGCTTATTCATGCATTTTTATTTTTCAGTTACAACATGATTTATTAAGTCTTAGCATGATTGATCATATTTAAGTTTTAGTTTAGCATGCTGCATGTTTTTAATCATTCATGAGATTATACCATGCCTAAAACCAGGCTTAGGTTTGCTTTTAAGTTTTCAGGTATGTGTGTTTCCTTGCTTTCTTAAATGTTTAAATTTTGAGATTTAATATTCTAATTTAGTATCATGATTATGTGATTTTAAACATGAGAAAATGAAGATAAGAACCATGTACTGTCATAGTGACCCATATGGGTGCTATGGGTATTCTTAACACATGCTTGGAGTGTGTGGTTGCGAAGTGCAACTAAGAAATCCTTGGTACATGGTGTCCAATGGAAAGTAATAAAATAATGTCTTTCCATCCTAAAGAGGGGTATTTAAATTGAAAACATCAAGTGAATAGACCCCTTTCAGTCATAATGACAACTTGAAACCAACTTGTTGTGTGAAACGCTTAATGTATGAAAATGTGTGAATTTGGATGTGTTTGTGATTTCAAATAGTAAGTTAGTTGTTTGATGAATGTTCCATCAGGCTATGTGCTCACCCCTCTCTTTTTAACATTTTCAAGAAATTGAATATGATGGCAATGAAAATTTGATAGTACCTATATTTAGAAAGTTTCTATTTTTGGAAAGTTTTCTTTTTCCAATGTAAGGACATGTTGTCCACTTTAGATTCATTTGACTTCTGTTGAATTTTATTTCAATTTTTAAGAGCTACGTACTCTCTTTCAAGTTCTAGTTATTTGAAGTAAAACATGTAATATTTTCTTTATTTGAATATATAAGAGTTTAAAGTATGTACTCTTTTATTTCATTAAGTAAATAAAGAACGATATTTCTTTTATCTCTATTGTAATCGTCTTATTAAATTTAAAGTTAAATAATTGAGTTTTTTGCTCATTGAAAAATAATAAGACTTGAGATAATAGAAAGTGATGCAAGTTGTGTACTTGAAAATGTAACATCAACCAGCCTTGTGGTTTAACTTAAACCTATTTCTAGGAGGTTGGGGTGGTACAAAATAGTATCAGAGCCTAGGCATTAATTCCTAGGCCAAAATTAGAAAGTTTCCTCTAACACCAAAGGTGTTATCAAAGCTTAGGCTTTGGGTGCCTTGGGCTAGAATTAGAAAGTCAATCAGTGGTTGTTTGACCAGAATTAGAAACTCTATCTAGGGTTTTACTTTGAATTGAATGCAATATTAGAATGCCTTACCTTCTATTTTGAAATTGAAAACTATTTTGGAAACTGTTTTCGAAGAAAGAAAGATGTGTTTTGAAATGTTTTGTTTGGATACAAAGACTATAAGGTGAGGTGATAGTGGGTAAGCCTTGTCCCGAATAAAATTAAATATTGAAAAGGAGGTGGCTTATCCTGCCCTAGAAAGCATGGTTGCTAAGCAGACTTTAGTTTTGCCGCCTGATTTGGAGGTTGTCCTACCAGTATATACAAGTAGTCTGAGTTGAAGAACACCTTTACTTTCTATAAAAGAAAATTATAAGGTGGAAAATTAGGGCAAGAAACTGACTAGAAGTTGAAAAGGATGCAAAAAATGATGTCTTGATTAGACAAATGGTTATGAGTCAACCAAATTGAAACCTTGGGTCTAGGGGAATGACCTTAGGTAGAAATATGGGTGGACCAGTGGATCAAAAGCATAAAATTTTAAGACATAGGTTAGAAATTGAAAATGTGTGAGAATTGAATCTTGTTTGATTAGGACACGAGATCAAGAAGATTCTATGACTTTGGTTTCTATGTGGTATGGGACGCATAGGAATTTGGGGTCATGGAAGAAGCCTGGACTCGAAGAATGACAGACCATGTTTGGTAAATGATTGGTAACTTGGGAAGAACTTATTTCTCTATGCTCGGCTGGTATGGGACAGTCAGGTATAGTGGGCTCGGGAAACCTTAGTTGTCGAGACATTTGCAAAATTGTTTTGTTATGACAATTTTCTAAGTGAAAGTCTAAGTGGTATGGGATACTTGAACCTGAAAGCTTAGAGGAAAGCCTAGAACTTTGCTATGCTAATGTGAAATTGCCTAATTGTTTGATTGTTTGAAAATCATGTTTGAATTGTTTATATGTATGTCATATGAAACCAAATCTTGTACCCAAGAACAAACAAGAACCTAGAAGCATAAATTGTTAGATCACTAAACAAATCGAGAACCTAGAGACATGAATCTAGAGTTATGATAGTGCAAACGTTTGATGAGGCAAATATTGACAACCAACTCGATTTGTAGACAATGGCTAGAACAAGAAGGTACACTACTCAATCCACCACTTCTGACGAGACAAGGCAAAGGGATCAGGAAATATCTGCTGGCATGGAGGCCAAAATAGAGAACATGATGAATGAAGTTGCTTGGAGCATTATGGATCAACTGATGAGGGTATTACCCTTGATACTCCCTCAGGCAGTACCTCAGCCTCAAGTACCTGAACCCATCCAGGTTCAATAGCCAGCACCTGTGGCCTGAGATCCCGAACGTTAGAGGGCTCAGGAAGGTTTGGAGGATGAGAAACAGAGGAAGATGTTGATAGAGCTACAGAAGCTCTACCCTCCTTCATTTGATGATACTATAGATTGCATCTTGGCAAATCACTGGTACTAAGAGATAGAAGAAACTCTCAATGTACTGAAGGTAACTAGGTCAAGACTGGTGGCACTGCCTACATACCACTTCAAAGGACCAGTCAGAAGTTGGTGGTGTATGATGAAGATCGACCCTAATACAAATGTTGAGGCTATGAGCTAGGAGAACTTCATAGAGATCTTTTATGAAAAGTTCTATCCAGAAGCGACCTTGAGCAAGCTACAAGAGGACTTTATTCGATTGAATCAAAGGGAAATGACTGTAGCTGAATATGAAAGGAAATTCACTGAACTGGCCAAATTCTCACCAAGTCTGATTCGGGAGGAGAAAAGGAAGCCCAATCAATTCACACAGGGTCTCAAGATGGAGATCTAAAAGATAGTGAAGACTCTGGGCCTAAAGACTTACAAAGACGTCGTAGAAAAAACCTTAACACTAGAATAAAAACTCAACCCAGAACAAAGTTTGAGGGGAAAGAATAAGAGGCCTAGAAATGAAAATGATTAGGGGGGTCAAAAGAAAAGAAAGAATGGTAGGAAAACACCACATACATAGAAATAGGGGCATGCCAAGAACGAGTCAAGGGAACAAGCAAGGAAGCAAGGATTTGTTTTGTGTGCAACTAGAAGGGTCATCTGGCTAGAGATTGTCCTAATGCATAGGCTCAAGCTCCTCAACAACAATCACTGTAAGGAGGAGGTTAGAAGGGTCATCCTCAGGGGAGGCAACATCAGCCAAATGCCAATCGAGGGCATAATCAGGGTCGTGGGCAGAACAAGGCCAGAATGTTCATTGTTGAGGCTCAGGAAGACCAGTTCCTTGTAGTGGAAGGTACATTTTTGTTGTTTAATGTTGTTGTGAAATTGTAATTTGACTCGGGTGCCTCTAAATCTTTTATTTCTGAAAAACTAGCTGATAGGTTACAACTTGTGACAAAAACACTACCTGTAACATTGAATGTGTCCACACCAATAGGGACCACTGTGACTTCAAAAAGGAATGTGTAGTTGTAACCTAAGGTTTGGGGATAAACTCTTAACGACTGATCTATGTACTTTACCTTTTTATGGCTATGATGTAATCTTGGGGATGGATTGGTTAGATTAGTACCAAGCCTAGATAGATTGTCCTAAGAAACGAGTGATCATGACCCTACCTTCTAGGGAAACCTATATAATCAATGGCAACATGCAAAGATTACTGAAAAGTCCAACCATAACCATGTTGAACTGCTTAAGACGAAAAAATGAATTCGAAGAACTCTGAGGAAGAACCCGTTGAACTAAAGAGAATCCAAGACCTAACAGTGGTTAGTGAGTACAAGGATGTGTTCCCAGACGACTTACCTGGACTACCACATGCTAGAGAGTTAGAGTTCAAGATTAAACTCCACCCTAGAACCAACCCTATAACCATACCTCTTTATAGAATGGCACCAGTAGAACTGATCGAGTTTAAGTCTCAACTCGACGAGCTCTTGGAGAAAGACTTTATCAGGCCGAATAAGTCATCTTGGGAACTTCCTATAGTATTCATGAAGAAGAAAGATAGTTCTATGAGACTATGTGTCAACTAACAAAAGTTGAACCAAGCTACAGTGAAAAATAAGTATCCCCTACTGAGAATTGATGACCTATTTGATCAATTGAGAGGAGCCACTCATTTTTCGAAGATTGATCTTAGGTCGAGTTATCATCAATTGAGAATTCGAGAGTCTGACATATACAAAATAGCTTTTAGAATGAGATACGGATACTCTGAGTTCATCGTGAAGCCCTTTGGTTTGACCAACACCCCAGCAGCATTCATGGATTTAATAAATCAAGTGTTTAGACAATATCTTGACCATTTTGTGGTGGTATTCATGGATGAAATCTTGATTTACTCAAAGACAGAAGATGAACACTTAAAACGCTTGCAGATAGTGTTGGAAACCCTTAGAAGGCACCAACTATATGCTAAGTTATAATACCCCAGAATTTTGTCAAAAAAAATTTTAAATAAATAAAATAAGTTGAATAAATTAATTTTAAAGATTTTAATAAAATTTTGGGTGCAAATGGTGGGTTGGCACATGAAAAATAAAATAAATTAGAGATATAGTGAAAATTAAACAAATAAAACCTTAATTTGATAATTAAACAAAAGATTAAGGTTTAGTAAAATAAATAAATAAAAATAAAGTATAAATACA
>JAJIYU010002474.1:0-30110 GCA_030144865.1 Tinospora cordifolia
TGTGTGTGTGTGTGCATGCACATGTGTGACGTCTAGGTTAGAAGCTTCTAGGCCATAAAATGTGCCTACAAAACAAACCCTAGCCATCATTTGTGCTCAAGAAACCAAGATAGAAAGTGGATAAAAAAGATGATCCCACCATGGCGCCAAAATGGGGAAGATTCTCTCCATGAAGAAAACGCCACCTTTGCTCATGCCTAGGTTAGGAAGTTTGCTTGAGGATCAGATTTGAATATCAGCATGTGATTGTGTGTCTCTCATGGTTTGATATTGTACACCATCAGTTGTACGTTCAAAAAGGAAGAAAGAAAGCTTCCATGTATATGGTTATTTGGTGAGCAAGCAAGATAACAAAAGGAGAATGTGCTAATAGAATATTCTCCCTCAATATGGGACGTCCAGAATGAAATGGTAAAGGTTCTAGAAGTATTTTACACTCTGATTTTGAATTAGAAATAATCACTAGTGGGCCCACAAGGAAGATATGCACACATGCTTGAATATGCACGCTTACCATGTCTTATCTTTAGTGTTTGGAAACTTGCCCAAAGGTGAAGAGCTGCCCAAGCTGCCCTAGCTGCCCTAGCTACCCTAGGACGTCCCTTAGCATGCTTGAGAAACTATAAATACTCCCTCTCATTATTCACAAATCATTCATTCCAAAGAGCAAGTGAAAACGTCTCTTTTGTGTTCTCAAACCTTCTTTCTCTTCTTCATTTTGACATCTTCTTTTGTGCCTAAGGAAAGCCTTTTAGTTTTAGTAGTTAGTGATCATTAGAGAGTTATTTTGCTGAAAATTGAAGTGTCGAAGCTTGGGGGAACCTCCGCTGGATTTTAGAGAAAGCATTATTCGAGGTGAAAGTTGCCCTCTTAAACTCTTTTCCATATTCAAGCCATTAGCATGCTCAATCTTGATGATTTGTGTGTTGAAGTTTCTTTTATGTCTTGTTTCAATTTTCATTTATCATTCATGAACATTTCAGATCTGATTATCTACTTAATATCATGCATTAGTAATGTCATTCATGTTAGTATTATGTTTAGTTTTTTTTTTCTTTCTATACATTTGATGCATGATTATGTATGATGGATGCAACGTTTTTGTTTTTACTTTTCAGTTTAATGCAATATTATGATATTTTATTTATGTTTCATGATTATGAGATTAAGATATCAGATTATGGTGATTTTAACCATGTACCATCATAGTTGTTTAAGTAACAATATGGGTGTTACTTGAACAACTATGATGGTACGCGGTTATGATTTGTTCATAAGGTTTATGACCTAAGTGCTTGGTTGGTGGGTAAGAGTCCCTAAGTTCCAAGGTCCAATGAAATTGGCTAATGCCATATTTCACTTTAAGGAGGCACGTAGTGAAGAACATCATGGGTCGAGAAACTCTTTTGGTCTAAGACACAACTTCACACAAATTGATGATTGATACGCCTAATTTGTGCTAGTGTTTGAATTATGGATGTGTTAATGTTTTTGAATATGAAAATAGTTGTTTAAGATCCAATGAGCTTTTAGCTCACCCTTCCTTTAACATTTTTCAAGGATTTGATCTTATGAAGAAGAATGAGGAACATCTACCTTTTAGGGTTCTTTATTTTTCCATGTAGGGCATGTTGCCCAAATCTTAAGAATTTCTGCTATTTTTTCTTTATTTAAAAGTGTGAACTTTCTTTTATGATTTAATAAAGATTTGGAAAACCTTTTATCTCTTATGATGTAGCCTTGTTTAGTTTTTGTGGTATGGGATATTGAGAATAAAAAGTCAAGTGTGTGTCACTTGTAAAGTAACATAGGACCCGGCCTATGGTTAAGTCCACTGTTTCAATAGCTGTTATAACAACGGATGCAACGGTGATTATGTCCACCAATGGTTAAGTCCAAATGAACATACGGGGGTCGGGGTGTTACAAAGGTGGTATCAGAGCTTAGGTTTTAGGTGCCTTGGGCTAGAAATAGAAAGACAAGCCTAAACACATGTTGTTGGGCTAGGATTAGAAAATAAAAGTATTAGTTGCTTGACAAGAATTAGAAACTCAAAATTAGGGTTCACTTAGAATTAGAATGCCCTACCTTTTGTTTTGAAATTGAAAAACATTTCTAGAAAGTATTTTCAGAAAAGAAATAAATATTTTGAAATGTTTTGTTTGGATACAAAGATTGCAAGTTGAGCTGATAGTGGGTAAGCCTTGTCCCGAGTAAAGCTAAACATTGAAAGAGAGGTGGGTTATCCCACCTAGAAAGCACGATTAGTAAGTAGACTTTGGTCTTGCTGTCTGATCTGGAGATTGTCTCACCAGTTTATATGAGTGGTCTGAGTTGAAGAATGCCCCTATTTCCTATATAAAGAAAATTAGAAGGTTGGAAAATTAGGGCAAGAATTTAGAAGATGCCAATGGTGGTATCTTGACAAGATAATGGTTGTGAGTCAACCTTAGTGAATCATAGGTCTAGGAAATGACCATAGGGTGTAACCATGAATGGCACATTGGATCAAAAGCATAAATCTCTAGGACATAGGCTAGAGACTGAAACTTGTGTGAAAACAGAAATTGTTTGATCAGGACACGAGACCGGGAAACTTTTGTACTTTTTGATTTCTATGTAGGATGGGGTGCATAGAAATTCGAGGGTACGAAGGGGACTTGGACTTGAAGAATGATGGGCCATGTATGGTAAATGATCAGTGGCTATGGCAGAACAAGTTTCTCTATGTTTAATTGGGATTGGGCAATTGTGTGTAGTGGGCTCGGGAACCATAGTTATCGAGCAATTTGCAAAATTGTTTGGGTCTCAGCAAGTACTGAACCAACTGAGGAGGGATTTGGCACAAATGATTCCTCAAGCGGTGCCACAGCTGCAAGCACTTGAACCTGTTCTGGTGTCACCACCAGCACCTGTACCAGAAGAACGTCCGAAGAACCAAGCTGATCAGGAGGATGCGAAACAAATGAAGCTCCTGATAGATTTGCAGAAGCTTAAACCTCAACATTTTGAAAGACCTGAAACCTGCATCCTAGCTGACCACTGTTACCAGGAAATGGAAGAGCTATTAAATGTACTGAAATTGACGGACCCATGAAGAGTGGCCTTAACTACACACCATTTTAGGGGACCAGCCCAGGGATGGTGGAGAATGCTACAGTTGGACCCAAGTACCAACACTGAGACAATGATCTGGGCTGAATTCAAGGAACATTTCTATGAGAAGTTCTTCCCTGAAGCTACGCTACGAAAGATTCAGGAGGAGTTTGTTATGCTGAGCCAACGAGACCTGACAGTAACCGAATATGAAAGAAAGTTTATGGAGTTGGCGAAGTTTTCTCTAGATTTAATCAGGGGAGAAAGAATGAAGGCCATTAGGTTTTCACAAGGTCTCAAGCTTGAGATCCGAAAGACAATAATGGCACTGGACCTTCGAACCTACATGGAGGTCATAGAACGAGCATTAATTTTGGAACAGGAACTCGACCGGGAGCAACGGTTGAGAAGAAATAACAAGCGGCTCGAAAATGATAAAGACCAACAAGGGGCCAACAAGAAACACAAGAATGGTAAGGCTCCACAGAGGCAAGGACAAAATAAGGATGAGGCAAGGGAGCAAGCAAAGAGACTGGGGTTGTGTTATTTGTGCAGACAGAGGGGTCATCTTGCTAGAAACAGCCCGATTGCACCAGTCCAAGCTTCCAAACAGCAGCAATCGCATAACACTCAGGGAGGAGGTCGTCTTCAAGCCCGACCTAAGAATTAGAATGCCAATCAGGTGTAGAACCAGGGTCCTGGTCAGAACCAGGCCAGAATGTTGGTCGTTGAGGCCCAGGAAGACCAGGTCCCTATAGTGGAAGGTATGTTCCTATTGTTTAATGTTGCTGTAAGATTGTTATTTGATTTGGGTGCCTCAAAATCCTTTATCTCTGAAGAACTAGCCAATAGGTTGCAACTTGTGACAAAAACACTGCCTGTATCTTTGAATGTGTCCACACCAATAGGGACCATGATAACCTCAAAAAGAATGTGTAGTTGTAACCTATGGTTCGGGGATAGACTGTTGACGGTTGATTTATGTACTTTACCTTTTCATGGGTATGATGTAATATTGGGGATGGATTGGTTAGACCAGTACCAAGCCCAAATAGATTGTCCCAAGAGACGAGTGACCATAACCCTACCTTATGGGGAAACCGTTAAGATCAATGGGGACATGCGGAGACTACCAAGGAATCCATCCCTAGCCTTGCTAAATTATCTGAAGCAAACGAGTGCACTCGATGAACTTATTGAAGAAAAATCTACAGACTTGGGGAGAATAAAAGACTTAGCGGTGGTTAATGAGTATGAGGATGTGTTCCAGACGACTTACCCTAATTACCATCAACTAGAGAGTTAGAGTTCAAGATCAAACTTCATCTTGGAACCAACCCTATAGCCATACCTCCGTATAAAATGGCGCCTGTAGAATTAGTTGAGTTAAAATCCCAACTAGATGAACTCAGGGAGAAAGGGTTCATCAGGCCGAGTGAATCACCCTAGGGAGCCCCAGTATTTTTCGTAAAGAAGGACGACTCCATGCAATTGTGTGTTGATTATCAAAAGCTGAATCAGGCAACAGTGAAGAATAAATATCCTTTGCCAAGGATTAACGACCTATTCGGTCAACTACGAGGAGCCACTCTTTTCTCCAAGATTGATCTCAGATCGGGCTATCATTAGTTGAGGATTGGAGAGTCGGATGTCCACAAGACGACCTTTAGAACCAGATATGGACACTTTGAGTTCACCGTGATGCCATTTGTTTTGACCAATACCCCGACAACTTTCATGGATTTGATGAACCGAGTGTTCAAACAATACCTTGAACAGTTTGTGGTGGTATTCATCGATGATATCCTAATCTATTCCAAATCTGAGGCTGAACACCTAAAACACCTGAAGATTGTGTTGGAGACCCTCACGAGGAAACAACTATATGCCAAGTATAGCAAGTGCGAATTCTGGATGAAGACGCTCAAGTTCTTTGGTCATGTTGTATCAGCAGAAGGAGTTGCTATAGACCCGGAAAAGGTAGAAGCAATCACGAACTGGAAGCAACCTAAGACAACAATAAAAATCAAAAGCTTCCTGGGATTGGCTGGCTACTATAGAAGGTTCATCCAAAACTTTTCCAAGTTGGCAGGACCTATGACTAAGTTGACCAGAAAAGGGGAAAAGTTAGAATGGAATAAGGTGTGTGAACAAGCATTCCAGGAACTGAAGACGAGGCTAACTATGACACCTGTTTTGACCACCCCAACTTTGGGTTTTCCTTACACTCTCTATACTGATGCCTCACTGAGTGGGTTGAGAGTGGTCTTAATGCAGGAGAAACAAGCCATCACCTATGCCTCTAGGAAACTGAAGGTCCACGAGAGAAATTATCCTACTCACGACCTAGAACTAGCAGCCATAGTGTCTGCCTTGAAAATTTGGAGACATTACCTTTATGGTGAAAGGTTTGACCTATTTTCAGATTATAAGAGTCTAAAATATATCTACACACAGAAGGAGCTGAACCTCAGGCAACAGAGATGGATGGAGTTTCTTAAAGATTATGACTTCTAGTTACACTACCATCCAGGGAAGTCCAACGTGGTGGCCGATGCATTGAGCAGGAAGCTCTACAAACATGAAGAGGAGAAGGGTCAGATGTACCAACTAATTGAAGATTTTACATTGGGAGTGACCCTTAACGAGAAGGAAGCTTACTTCTACAACATGTTTTGCCAACTAGCTCTTATACCACAGATCAAAAAGGAATAGAAGCAAGATAGGTGGCTAACTAGATTAAGGGAAGGTATCGTACAAGGTAAACATCCTGACTTCAAGATAGACAATGAAAATACCTTACAACTCGGGGAGAGGATATGTGTACCTCAGAATGGGCAGAGTAAGAAAATCATCATGGATGAGGCCCATCAGACCAAATACACGATGCATCCGGGAGGAGACAAGATGTACCAGAACCTCAGAAAGACTTATTGGTGGAGAGGAATCGAGAGAGACGTGGCTAAGCATGTCTCCAAGTGCTTAATTTGCCAACATGTTAAAGTAGAACACTGGAAACCCTATGGAATGTTACAACTACTCCCTATCCTTGAATAAGTGGGATAACATTGCTATAGACTTCATCAGTGGTTTACCCAGAAACCAAAAGGGAGAGGACACTATTTGGTTTATTGTGGATTGTCTCACCAAAGTGGCTCACTTCTTGCTGATCAAATCCATAGACCAGGTCAGTAAGCTGGGAGAACGCTATGTTAAAGAGATAGTGAGACTTAATAATGTACCTAAGTCGATTATGTGTAACTGAGACTCTCGTTTCACTTCACAATTCTGGCAGAGTCTACAGAAGGAGATGGGCACAAAACTCACTATGAGCACAACATTCCACCCTCAGATAGATGGACAGTCCAAGAGGATATGCTAAGGTCTTGCGTCCTAGACTTCAAAGGAAACTCAAGCAAGTACTTACACGTGGTAAAGTTTGCTTATAACAATAGTTATCAGGCAAGCATTAAGATGGCTCCGTTTGAGACTCTTTACAGAAGACCCTGTGGATCACCTACCTGTTAGGCTGAACTCGAAGACCATGTCTTAACTGGACCAAATTTGGTTGAAGAAACGAACAACCAAGTCAAGTTGATACAGAAAAGATTAATTATAGCTCAGAGTTGACAAAACAATTATGTCGACAAACGAAGAAGACCGCTAGAGTTCATATAATTCATGAAAGAATGATTCCATGCAAACCACTTTGTGATCATGTACACCATGTTGCCAATTAAGCTAAAACCAACCTCTATGTGTGTGTGTGTGCATGCGCGTGTGTGACGTCCAAGTTAGAAGTTTCTAAACCAAAAAATGTGCTTACAAAACAAACCATAGTTGTCATTTGTGCTCAAGAAACCAAAATAGAAAGTGGATAAAAAGGATGATCCCACCATGGCGCCAAAATGGGGAAGATTTTCTCCATGAAGAAAATGCCACCTTTGCTCATGCCTAGGTTAGGAAGTTTCCTTGAGATCAGATTTGAATATCAGCATGTGATTGTGTGTTTCTCATGGTTTGATATTGTACACCATCAGCTGGACGTTCAAAAGGGAAGAAAGAAAGCTTCCATGTATATGGTTATTTGGTGAGCAAACAATATAACAAAAGGAGAATGTGCTAATAGAATATTCTCCCTCAATATGGGACGTCCAGAATGAAATGGTAAAGGTTCTAGAAGTATTTTAGACTCTGATTTTGAATTAGAAATAACCACTAGTGGGCCCACAAGGAAGATATGCACACATGCTTGAATATGCACACTTACCATGTCTTATCTTAAGTGTTTGGAAACTTGCCCAAAGGTGGAGAGCTGCCCAAGCTGCCCTAGCTGCCCTAGCTACCATAGGACGTCCCTTAGCATGCTTGAGAAACTATAAATACTCCCTCTCATTACTCACAAATCATTCATTCCAAAGAGCAAGTGAAAACGTCTCTTTTGTGCTCTCAAACCTTCTTTCTCTTCTTCATTTTGACATCTTCTTTTGTGCCTAAGGAAAGCCTTTTAGTTTTAGTAGTTAGTGATCATTAGAGAGTTATTTTGCTGAAAATTGAAGTGTCGAAGCTTGGGGGAACCTCCGCTGGATTTTAGAGAAAGCATTATTCGAGGTGAAAGTTGCCCTCTTAAACTCTTTTCCATATTCAAGCCATTAGCATGCTCAATCTTGATGATTTGTGTGTTGAAGTTTCTTTTATGTCTTGTTTCAATTTTCATTTATCATTCATGAACATTTCAGATCTGATTATCTACTTAATATCATGCATTAGTAATGTCATTCATGTTAGTATTATGTTTAGTTTTTTTTTTCTTTCTATACATTTGATGCATGATTATGTATGATGGATGCAACGTTTTTGTTTTTACTTTTCAGTTTAATGCAATATTATGATATTTTATTTATGTTTCATGATTATGAGATTAAGATATCAGATTATGGTGATTTTAACCATGTACCATCATAGTTGTTTAAGTAACACTATGGGTGCTCTTCTCTTATGATTTGTTCATAAGGTTTATGACCTAAGTACTTGGTTGGTGGGTAAGAGTTCCTAAGTTCCAAGGTCCAATGAAATTGACTAATGCCATATTTCACTTTAAGGAGGCACTTAGTAAAGAACATCAAGGGTTGAGAAACTCTTTTGGTCTAAGACACAACTTCACACAAATTGATGATTGATACACCTAATTTGTGTTAGTTGTGGATGTGTTAATGTTTTTGAATATGAAAATAGTTGTTTAAGATCCACTGAGCTTTTAGTTCACCCTTCCTTTAGCATTTTTCAGGGATTTGATCTTATGAAGAAGAATGTGAAACGTCTACCTTTTAGGGTTCTTTATTTTTTCATGTAGGGCATGTTGCCCAAATCTTAAGAATTTTTGCTGTGCTTTCTTTATTCAAAAGTGTGAACTTTCTTTAATGATTTAATAAAGATTTGGAATTCCTTTTATCTCTTATAATGTAGCCTTGTTTAGTTTTTATGGCATGGGATATTGGAAATAGAAAGTCAAGTGTGTGTCACTTGTAAAGTAACATAGGACCCGACCTATGGTTAAGTCCACTGTTTCAACATTATTATGACAACGGATGCAACAGTGGTTATGTCCACAAATGGTTAAGTCCAAATGAACGTATGAGGGTCGAAGTGTTACAACTTGCCTTTGAATGGTCTCTAGGGTCACCTTAATAGATGTTGATGTCGCCTGCCTAATATTGGCCCTCAACCAACGACGAAAGAATCCTGCTATATCCTTCGGGTTACCCACTAACTCAGGTGCAAAAGCTTCTAGTTGGAGAAATCTACAGGTATACTCACTCACCGACATGTCCTCCTGTCGTAGGGTAAAAAACTCCACCTTTTATGCTCCCTCGCTGTCTCAGGAACATAAGCACTCAAAAGTAATTCTCGAAAATGGGCCCATAAAGTAATCTGGCCCTCAATAGTCAGGTTGGCCTTCCACCAAATGACGGCTTCATCTTCAAGCATGTGCGCAACAAAGAGTACCTGGCTATCCTCAGACAACTTTAATGTCTCAACATTCTTCCCGATATTGAGAAGCCAATTCTCTGTTGTGTCCAAACTCAGACCCCCATAGAACTCCCTAGGTCTCAGATCCAAAAACCTATTAAAGAGACGATCATGAGTAGCCTCATCTCCCTGTCTTGCTGGGGTTAACTCTATATGGTTTGCAGCCCTTTTAGGTACAACTGGTATAGGGGGTGCTACTGGCTCAACCCTCTGTCTCTCAGGCTCAATCCTATCTGGTATCTATCTCAATAAGGCTGTCTAGGCTTGAGTAGCCTCAATAGATGCCCCGATCATAGCCTCGAGCCTCTATATAGGGCCCTGCTCAGGTTCAATCAGAGGTGGTGGTGGCAATGGCTATAGGATCTTACATGGTCTCCCATGCTGAGGAGGCATTGTGGTCTGCATAAAATATTAAGCTTTCGTCATTTTCCAAATTAAGCATATCACAACTTTAAGTGATTGTAATAAAAGATAACTACATGTTAAGGTGACTATCTCCAAGTGATAGTCTAATCCATAAGGTTAAAATTCTTAGTATTAAAACTCACTAACTCCCAATGACAGTCCAATTCCCCTCATGATATGGTCATTTTTACTCAGTTCCTCTTCTTGTCAATCAGAAGTTAGAAAGTTTTCATCCAAGATTCTGCTATATTACTCTACATCATTCCTAGGGTATTCTTTACTTTCACGTTTATTCTGAGGTTCCTTAGGTTAACAACAATTGTCATTTCTTAATTCGAAAACCTTAGCTCTGATACCAACATTGTTGGGACCCCTTCCCTAGGGTGAAGGGTGAACCGACCCGCACAGTGTCCAGACAAACTTACTCGCAAGCCTAGCTTGACAAAACACTATTAGTCCTCCTTCTTATCCATACACAATATCATTAAAGTAATCACAAGAGATACGGAAGTAGCTAAATAATTAATTATAGTAAATTTTTTTTAAAGTTAAACAAAAAGTATTTATTTACAGTTTTTTTATGTAGCAGTAGCAAAAATGTAATAATTAGAGTATCTAAAATGTTTTCCTCACCTCCTATACATCATACTAACTTTCAAAACAGCAACCTACGTGAAGAAACGTACCAAAATAAATGATGTGCACTCTAAGCAATGACCACCTTCTTCCCTTTATCCTTAGTAGAAAAACCTGAAATGTTAGATTAGTGAGCCAATTTGTCTATCGCGGCTCAATTAGTAATGTAGTCTAATCTATAACTTAGAACATGAATTCTATAAAATAATGTCATGTATGGATGCACAATAATAATAATGCGAATGAATGCAACAATTAACTAATGCTAAATCCACAATGCAATCGTGCACCTTCAATTTTGAAAATGGTTTTAATGCTGAAAACACATGCCAAAGCTCTCAATAGCCTACGAGGCAATAATAAATCCACTTGAGCAGGTATACCCAACAGTTAGGCGTATTCTCATATCATGCATGAGGATCCGCCAGCTCATACCTCGCGTATGGCGGCCTTAGATCCTCAATAAGGGAGCCAATTGACAGGCATGCACAAAATGTACCCCCAGGTACAATGACTTTTGGTCCTCAATGCTCTACCACATCCAATACCCTAACCTGCACCCAGACCTTAAGATTCGGTGCACATTTTTCATTTAAAAACCCATTTAAAGATTGCAAATGCATTTCAATATGTAATAATGTTTCACGTATGAATAGAATATCAAGTTATGTGATAAATTAGAAAACACTACTCACAATGATGCTCAGCTCCCAGTACTCCTCTCGTAACTGGTTGCGCCTTACTAGCGTTTGACCCTGCATAATCAACGTGGTTCCTTAATATCTACATGAAACTTAGCTCAAATCTAACTTTATAGTCCTTGATCAATCAAAGGATTGATTCAGTCAAGTGTGGTCTATTTATGGATTTGGTCAATACAGTTAACTCTAACTATACCTAACACTCGCTAACCTGTCTAATGGGTATACCTCCTATGTGTCGACTTTCAACTACCATATAAATTCTTAGGGTTCACATTGGTATAAATAAACTATATATCTATGTTCTACTCATTGATCTGAATACAATCATTTATGTATATATATATTTTGTAGTTTCACTCCTAATGAAGATACACCCTAGTTTTGGGTCACACACTAAGTTATCATCTTTATTGAAAACTACACTAGAAAAATTATAATTTATAACTTTCATAAAACAATTTAGAATTGAAAAGAGGTAAAAATAATTTATCCAAAATGTCAGATCCTTGAGAATTACAACTTCTTTTTTCTTTTTTCTTTTTCGTTTTCTTTATCTTTTCTTCTCTTTTTCTTTCTTCTTTTTTCCTTCTTTTTTCTTCTCGGATGGCAATTTTTTTTGAAGCAAGAATGAGATGAGCAACTTGCACATCTATAGGGAATATTTGGGGTGGGTCCCATGCCGTTTATTTCAATCAAGATTATCTTTTTTTTTTGGTTTTATCTTATCTTACACTTCATCATCTTATCCTCTAATTTTCTTATTTTCTTATTTTCTTCTTTCATTATCCAACCATGCCATTTATGTGTGTGTGTGTGTGTGTATGTGAAGATAATTAATAAGTGATAATGTGCTTGGTTGGATAATCAATAAGTGTTAATCTCCTTCGTTGTATATATATATATATATATATACATGGCAATTAACTCTTTTCATTTGAATAATTAATTTCGTTAATTTTTTTTTTCAACTTAGCTCCCACTAAGAATATTAATTATTATTATTTATTTGTTTTCTATTTGCCACACTCATTATTTAATACCATCGCTATAGAATTCATGTATTTCCATTTAATAGACACATTAGTTTATACAATTCTTGTAAAATTATGCATTTTCATTTATAATTTATTAATTGATACATAAAAATATATGTCGAACCTGTCGACTCAATGTTCAAAAATATAGGTCATCATAGTACCGCGGTAGAGTACTACGGTAAACAGACTATAATGTAGAAGAACTACTACAATACCATAGTATTGTATCGCAGTAACTAGAATGTTAAATATAGAACCAAGGAAGAAAATTGCCGAATTGTAGTAACCAGAGTGAAAGCCCATAAAACAGTGGAGGAAACGAGTGCAGTTTCACAGTAATAGTGATCAGTACTGTAGTAATCAACATGAAAAGCAGACTTTCGTTCATGTTTCTCCCATTCTTGGTTTTCCTATGTTTTGACATCCTAATACCTCAAACTCTAGACCACGACCCACACAATAAGATTAGGTAGGATTGTTATAACTTTTTTGACTAGCCAACTCTCTTATATGCTCCAAAAGATCCTTCTTAAATCCTTCTAGGGTTCTGTTTTGACGATAGGAGTAAACTAAATCTTAGAAATTGCTAATAGAACAATCTAATCTCAAAAGAACAAAGAACATAACGTGATCAACTAATTAGAGGTCGATTTTACCTTGTAAAACGTGTAGAAGCTGATGCTATGGCTTGAATTCCTACTTAGGGGTGGCAATTTGTGTCATCGTGTCATAAACAGGTCATGTCGTAAATGGTTCATGTTCAACCGTGTTCGTAATCGTGTACTTGTTATGACCCATTTAACTTTTTATAATTAAATTTTAAAATAATTTTTTATTAAAAAATATTAATAAAAATATAAAAAACTTAAAAAATTATATTTAAAATAATAATAATGAATTATATTATCAATAGGTTAATAAATACATTAATTTTAAATTAACTTTTTTTATAATTTATCTCATAAATTATCTATAATCGTGTTAAACGTGTCATTTTTGAGTTTTTCGTGTTGAGCCAAACTCGTTAATTTCGTGTCGTGTTCGTGTTGGGTTATTGTGTTGTGTCACAAATTGCCACCCCTACTCCCACTGTGATGCAATGGGTTTTTCTTCTTTCTACTACTATGGTTGTTGTGTGGACGGCTAGGGAATGAAGGTAGGATGGGAAAGATGGCTAGGAGAAGAAAGAAGAGAAAGGAATCTCATGCTTGCACGAGAGGTGAGAATAGAGGTGCTCATGCTAGGTTTTTATAAGGTTAGAGCTGCTTTGGATAGGATTTTATAGAGTTTAGCATTGTTTTCTTGGTAGAAATCTTTCCTAAACCTACTTCATTCTCATTTGTTTGTTTCTTGGATGCAAAGTTTTAGTATGTGATGGTTTTAGAATAACCTCGTGCGTTTAGAAACTTTACATAATTGTTTTCGTGCATGTTTTACGTATTACTGCCGTAGTGGAATGTAATATCGTGGTAACTAGAACATAGTGTATTTACTAGTTCTTTTGAAAAAATTATTCACTATCACAGTAGTGAATATCAATACCACGATAACCATAACAATACTCAACACAAAATTTATGCGTGTCATTCTGAGTTTAGTAATCCCTTTATACCTTTAGTAGTACATCTTTTGCACAATCATTTCCATGGTTTCCCAAATGTCATTTAATTAATTAATTAATTAATCTTACATTTATTTGATCTAATTACCAAATAAAATCTTGCAGTATTACAACCTAGCCCCCTTAAAAGAAATTTCGTCCTCGAAATTTGTACTTTCTTGTTTTGATGTTGCCTGGTCATCCATGTTTAGAAAAGAGGTTTGGATATTTACTCCTCATCTTGCTTTCTAGCTTCCAAGTTGTCTCTTCTACTTCGTGATGCTTCCAGGGAACCTTGACCAACTAGATGTCTTTTGTTCTTAGGCTTTGTACCTTGCAATCTAAGATTCTGATTATTGTTTTTTCATATGTGGCATAATCTTCAATGTTGATATCCTCCCAATGGATTATGTGAGTTCATATTTTCTTAGCAGTGACACATGGAACACATTATGGAGTGAGGACCATCTGTTTTGTAGGTCTAGCTCGTAGGCACTTTTGACAATCCTTCTGAGTATTTTGAATGGACCGATGAATTTGAGTGATAACTTTCCTTTATACTGAAATCGTTTGATTCCGTTCTGAGGGTTGTGTAACACCCTGCCTACCCCAAATCCTTTCACATGTGGACCACACCACTTGGCTGGGAGGCGGGCTGGCGTTACTTTATTTCATTCTTACAATTTTTGTCCCAAATCTTTGGGATTCCTTGAGTAAGATTAACTCATAAACATTTCACAATAAGATAACAAGATATCTTAAGAAAATAATTCAATATCATTAATGTAATAAAAAAGTACAAAACCCTTAATTGTTTATTACAACAGAAATAATTTCAAATAACAAAATTTGGGCCAAAATGCCCTACAATTAAATAAAATTTATAAAATATTGTCTATGTGATATTCATGGAGTCTTTGTTTTTTAGTTCCTTGAAATGTTAGAAAAAGAAAGGGTGAGCACAAAGCCTTGTGGATCATTTTAAATATTTAAGTCATTATTTCAACAAATAAGGCAAACATGTCAAACACTTACAGATATTATATGATTCAATCAATTACTTGTTTAACAATTGTAGTTAAGACTAAAAGGGTTGACTTCGATGTTCTCTTTCTATTCTCATCAAGAAGAAAATGGCTATCTATTATGCCAATTTTCAAAGGACTTAGGGTCATATCCATTATCCAAGTATTTGGGTCTTACCCATTTGAACTAGGGATAAACTCCATCATTCCAATATTAAGAATGCCCACAACAATCCCATGTGGGACACTGCACCGATACGTGGTGACAATCTTTATCAATCTATCTTTAAGTGTAAAATAATTCATCATACATCTAAAATAGGAATTTAACATGTGAACATGGCAATCATCATACGCATGTTATAACAAATCACCACATATTATCCAACATGAATCATGGATGTTCCAAGCATGGTCTATTCTTAGCATCGCATGTTTAATTCAAATAAATCATGTATGTTCAAACAAGCACATATGTGTAACCTTATTGAATCAAAATAATAAATTAAAAGTTAGAAATCACTCCCACCTCAAATAACTTTAATCCTTACGCTCCTCTATTGAATCTCCTTTTAGCACAAAATTTGTGCAGAATTTCGTTATTACTACTCTAATTATTGTTTAAAACAGCTAAAGAAAATAGAAATGCCAAGAAGGAGGTAGAGAGAATAAGAAGGGACTTGTGCTGGGATGAAGAGAATGAGACAGGTGTAGGGTAAATATAGAGTTCTAATGTTAAAAATTAGTAAGTTTGCGGTGTTTCCAATGTCGAAAACCTTCTAAAACTCAAATTTTGTGCAAGAATTAGTAATTGGCGCATTACGATTTTGGGGATTTTGGAAACTACTTTTCGGTGGATTATCTATGTTTTTCTTTAGATCTTTATTTGCATTACTGTGGTAGTGAGATTGGTTACTGCGATAGTCTTGTGCAACCTTCTTTTTCTTTGTTTTATAGAGATTTTGCACTTTACGCCGTGTTAGCCTGGTAGTGTTTTCACTACCATGGTAGCTTGGCACAAAGTATATATATGCATATATTTTTTTTTCTATTTTCCTTTATTTCTATTGTTCATTTAGGCTACCTTTTCCCATATTGAAATATACATTAAATTTGCACCAAAATTTTAACAAAAATTCTCAAGAATCGATACTTCTCAATTTATTCCATTTAATTGAAATTTGCACTCGTTCATCCTGGTGTCATCCAGTCACGCACTCCTAGTGAAGAAGTCTGGGTAATTAGCCTTCATCTCACTTTTAGCTCCCAAGTGGCCTCTCCATGATGTTTTCAAAGAACTTTGACCAAGGGGATGTCCTTTGTTCTCAAGCTTTGTACCTTGCAGTTGAGGATCCTAATTGCTGCTTTTTCATGTGTGGCATCGTCTTGGATGTCCACCTCCTCCCAATGGATTATGTAAGAGGGATCGGGTTCATACTTCCTTAGCATCGACATATGGAACACGTTGTGGACTAAGGTCATTTTGTTTGGTGGATCTAACTCATAGGCGCATTCTCTAATTCTTTTAAGTACTTCGAATGGGCCAATAAATTTGGGTGACAACTTCCTTTTATATCCAAACAACTTGATTGCTTTCTGTGGGCTTATTCTTAAGAACACTCGATCATTTGCCTAAACTCAAGGGGTCTTCTTTTTTTATCAGCACGACTCTCTTGTTTACTCTGTGTTGTGGCCAGTCTCTTCTATATTTAGTTTACTTGATTGTTCATCTCCTCCACTAGATCTGGCCCAATAAGCACATGATCCTCAAGTTCAGCCCAATAGGTTGGTGATCTATAGGGCCTCCCATATAGAGCTTCATACTAAGCCATGTTTATACTTGCCTGATAACTGTTGTTATAGGCAAACTCTGCCAAGTATAGGTACTTGTTTCGGTTGCACTTGAAATTAAGGACGCAAGACCTCAACATGTTTTTTAGTGTTTGGATGAGTCTCTTAGAATGACTAATCAGTTTGTGGATGGAAAGCAATGCTTATAGTGAGTCTAATGCCCAACTCCTTTTGCAGACTCTGCCAGAACTGTGATGTGAATCAAAAGTCTTTGTCTGACACTATGGTCTTAGGCACACTATGAAGTCATACTATTTCCTTTACATAGAGTTCTCCCAACTTATTGCCTCAGTTTATGGATCTATTGGGCAAGAAATGAGCCACCTTGATGGGACGATCCACAATTACCCATATAGTATCCTCTCCTTTCTGGTTTCAGGGAAGTCCATGGCAATGTTATCCCACTTTCATTCAGGGATTGGGAGTGTTTGTAACATTCCAAAGGGTTTTCTATGCTTTGCCTTTACTTGCTGATAGGTGAGGCAATTGGAAACATATTTAGCTACATCTTTTTTCAGTCTTCGCCACCAGTAGGTCATTTTGAGGTTTTGTGTAAAACCTTGTAACTTTGTGATCATGCCATGTCGCGAGTGGGCATAAAATAAAATAATAAATTATTAAATTTTTAATTTCAAATTGAGGAAATTCGAGACTTAGAAGTTACTTTAATTAGAATATATAAAATTCTAGAATTGAGCAATAATCCAAAATTTGTTGAAATTAATTTTGAGACCACATAATTATTTTAGAGATTATTTAAGTCTAAGAATAACTTTAATAAGATTAAATGTGAATTAGAAAATTAGTGAATCTCATTAACTGTTGAATTACAAATTACAGATTTTGAGTATCGAGGATTTCAAAGGAAAGCAAGGTCGCCCTAAAGATCGGCAAAACTAGGTGGGCGTGACTTCCTTGCTCATATGTATTATATGGATTTAAGATTCAAAACATTTGATTGAATAGAATTTTAGTAGGAAATTGATGGAAATGGTTTGGCTTAAATGAATGATGTGTGATACATGATGAATTATTTAATCCATGCATAATTAGTTCATGACATGATCTTGCATTTGGATTTGTTCATATATGGCATGCATGACTAGGAAAATATGCATTTAGATCCCATTGGTTATATTATACACATTATCATGTTAACTTGCGCGCATAAGTTGGAATTATTTTTCTAGTATATAGTATGATGCTTGCTGTGATTGAGATTGTCTGTAAAACAAAAATAAGATCATGATTTATTAAGAATCCACGTACCAGTGTGATTGTCGAGCCGCAAGGCAGATCGTAGGTATTCCTACCCAGAGCTTCCTGTGACAGCTCGAAGTCTTTGGGAGATGGTACGAATCGCAATAAGTACTCTTTCTTGGACTATGATACTGAGATATGGCTGATTTTAGATGGTAGCAGTACTTGAGGCCTCTATGATTACGATTACATTGAATCACAAGGAATACCGAGATGCATCTCAACCCTTTTCCAGTCTTAGACTTCGACCAAAACCAAATGAATGTTTGAAACGACTAATATTTGAAAATGTTTGTAATGTTTTGGATTGAGTCTGTGTAATGCATGTGATGTGTAGGAACGATCCATTGGGCTTTCGAGCTCACTCCCACTTTATTTTTCA
The DNA here is from genome assembly GCA_030144865.1 of Tinospora cordifolia. NCBI lineage: Eukaryota > Viridiplantae > Streptophyta > Magnoliopsida > Ranunculales > Menispermaceae > Tinospora > Tinospora cordifolia. The sequence goes on from JAJIYU010002474.1 coordinate 18,027, forward strand.
GGTATGTCTGGATGTAGAGTATGATAACTTACGCCAGAAGACTCATAGTTTAATTGGATGCCTCATTGGGGAGGTTATCCGGGATAGGAGACTTGGAGGTCATGTTTTATGCATTTTTACTGGATTGTTTTAATGTATTTACGTTGGTTTTAATTTTAGTTTATTTTATATTTAAATGATTTTTCTTGTTTAACAACTTTGGTTTTAATAATAATTCTTAAAGTTATTCCGTTGCATTATTTATAAGTTGTATTGAGAAGTCCAGTGAATGTCTTGAAAAATTATCTTGATCTTTTGTTTTGTATAAGACATCTATTTGGACATTGACTTGAGAACTAATTGTTATGAACTTAATTTTGAAGAAAAAGATTTTGACAAAAGAGAATTTTGAGTAGCACCTTGATTTTCATCAGGTGACGATCCACATGTGAGGTAACACATGTCAGGAGGTCCGATTGAAAAATTGGGGTGTTACAAATATGGTATTAGAGCACAGTATTATGATACACTAGGCTAGATTTGAGTTCACTGGATGTGATTTTCACTGAATTGTAGATTTCACTGAACTTGATTTTCATTGAAATTGAATTTCATCGGATTTGATTTCACCAAAAAATAAAATTTTCTGGATATGATTTTGGAAAAGGGTAGTATGGGTAGAGATCTAGGTAAGAGTGAAGTGATGCTAGAATACCTAAGTCACTGATTACAGGTATGACTTGAATACTGAGGGGTGTTCCCGATAGTTGATCTCTTCTTGAAGAAGGTACCCATAAAGGTTAATGGTCCTTCTTGGAAGAAGTACCCTTGATGGTTTATCTTTGTAGTGGTCCTCATATGGTTGGTGTCTTCTTTGGAAAGAGTGCCCCGATGGGTTGGCCCTATAAAGTTGTACTTGAGGGTTGGTGCCATTCTTAGAAGGTGCACTGTCCCTGATGGTTTGATCCCAACTTCAGGAAGATGTCCTTGGAGGTCGATCCCTACTCATGAACAAGTCTGATTTGGGAACTATGACACCACAAGAGATGCAATGGAGTTGAACACCATGACCATAGGTCTAGGTAGAGATCGAATGTTGTTTCGGGAGTACAGTGGATCATGAATAAATTAAAAGCTTTAGGACATAGGTTAGAGACTGATAACTTGTTTGAACACACACTTGTTTTGTTAAGACCCAAGTTTGGAAGGAGCTTGTATCTTTGGGGTCTATGTAGGATGGGGTGCATAGGGATTTGGGGGTACGGAGGAATCCTGGATTTAGAGAATGATAGACCATGTTTGGTGAGTGATCAATTTCTTTGGCTGAACTAGTACGCACTATATTGTACTAGGATGGGGCGGTACAGTATGGTGGGGCTTGCGTTAGCCTTAGAACACGTCTGTGGGTGCACTATCACACTATTTTTAACCAAGAGCTTAGTTAAAAATGGTGGAATGGTTGTAGTCATGGATATCGAGACACTTGCGCCATTGTTTGGGTGTAATGTAATTCTGGGTGGAAGTCTGTGTGGAAGGGTGAGTGTGGGATGGGGCACATGGACCTGGAAGCACAGATGGAAGCTTCGAGATTGCATTATACTAGCGTGTATTGTTTGCTTGGTTGTTGGATGACTGTTTGTTATATATGTAGTTTGATTATTTAAGTATTATAACCCAAACTCCGATACCTAGAAATAGACGAAATACCGTCGACTTAGAAGCATAAACCCACAGACAACTGAGACAAACTGAGAACTTAGAGACTATGCACCTAGAGTTACCCTAGTATGAGAAACGCGAAAGGGTATAAGTGGAAAGGAAGTAATTGAAGAATGATGTTGAGCCTACAAATTCATGAAGAATGGAAGGGATTTAAGCTTGATGGGAATTTAAATTGAATATGTTAGGTTATTGGACAATAAGGGTAGTGGCTGGACTTTTGGGTTCTCATGGGAAGGTTGAAGTAAATCAACTTAGAGTTTTCTTAGTGTAGATAGAGATCTTAGGAAATGTGAAGAGCCAAAGGAATTGTTATCAGTCAACCATTTGATATATTCAAAGAGAACCCTCAGGCTAGGAGAACCCTTCCTTCTGTCTGAGTTGAACAAATGGTTGAGCAAATAAAAGCCAAACTTCCCGGAACATCCAAGTTCATCCTTTGTCTTATGCCAGAGAAGAAAAAAACTACTATATATGGTTTATGGATGAAGAAAAGTCTAGATGATGTTGGTATTGTGACTCAATGCATTGTTCCAACAAGGGTTAATGATTAATACTTAACAAATGTTCTCCTAAAGATCAATGCTGAACTTGGTGGCTTAAATTCTTTGTTGTCAGTCGAATAATCTCCTTCTAATCTCCTGATCTCCAAGGCTCAAACTATCATTCTTGGAATGGATGTTTCACACGGTATTTTTGGTCAGTATGATCTACCCTTTATTACTGCGATAGTTAATTCTAGATAATGACCATTGATCTCTCGGTATATGGCATCTGTAAGAAAACAATCGCCTAAGGCTGAAATGATAAGAATATGATAATTAGATAAGTACCTATTTGAGCCATCTGTGCCAAAACCTTGTTTTAAAAAGCTACTGTCGTTCACCACACATACTGCAAGATTACATGATGAAGGAAAATGAAAATGTTTGAACAACTCAAGTTTATCCTAGATGAGAGCATACACCAGACTATTGGTAAGTTCCAAATTCTTTTATGGAAATGTCATGGATGTTAAGTATGATACTTGGGTTAGGATATCACAATTTTTATACTAAATCACGTCAACGGTGGTGAACTGATAGTTCTTCTCAACATTAATTTGGAAAGAAGGCTGTGTCACAATCTGTCTACCGGAAATAGGATGTACATTATTCCAAAAAATCATCAATGAAAATTGAAGACTTGATGTCTGAAGTTAGAAGGTGGTGGTCATAATAGTTTTGTTTAATTAGAGGAAAAACTTAAGGGAATTTTAATTGCTTTACAGGGAATGTTTTCAAAGAAGCACTAAATTCACATCTGGTAGTATTGTAAGACGATGAATCTAATGTGGGCAAATAAATACCCCAGTTATATTTATAAATATGAGAATTATGATTTGGTGGGACATGGAAAGATTCTCTGTGTGAGATCAGAGTAATGCAGTGGAAACGTGATGAAGCTTGAAAAACATAAACTGATTAACAACAAGAGTTAATTTGATGCAAATTTCATGGACGAAATTTTATTTAAGGGGGGTAGATTGTAATATCCCATAACTTTGTGATCATGCCACGTCGCGAGTGGGCATAAAATAAAATAAAATAAATAAAATAATAAATTATTAAAGTTTTAATTTCAAATTGAGGAAATTCGAGATTTAGAAGTTACTTTAATTAGAATGTATAAAATTTTAGAATTGAGCAATAATCTAAAATTTGTTGACATTAATTTTGAGACCACAAAATTATTTTAAAGATTATTTAAGTCTAAGAATAACTTGAATAAGATTAAATGTGAATTAGGAAATTAGTGAATCTCATTAATTGTTGAATTACAGATTGTAGATTTTGAGTATCGAGGATTTCGAAGGAAAGCAAGGTCGCCCTGAAGATCGGCGAAACTAGGTGGGCATGACTTCCTTGCTCATATGTATTATATGGATTTAAGATTCAAAGCATTTGATTGAATATAATTTTAGTAGGAAATCGATGGAAATGGTTTGGCTTAATTAAAAGATGTGTGATGCATGATTAATTATTTAATGCATGCATAATTAGTTTATGACATGATCTTGCATTTGGATTTACTCAAATATGGCATGCATGACTAGGAAAATATGCATTTAGATCCCATTGGTTATATTATACACATTATCATGTTAACTTGCGCGCATAAGTTGGAATTAATTTTCTAGTATATAGTATGATGTTTGCTTTGATTGAGATTGTTTGTAAAACAAAAATAAGATGATGGTTTATTAAGAATCCACGTACCAGTGCGATTGTCGAGCCGCAAGGCGGATCATAGGTATTCTCACCCGGAGTTGCCTGTGATAGCTCGAAGTCTTTGGGAGACGGTATGAGTTGTGATAAGTACTCTCTCTTAGACTGTGATACTAAGATATGACTGATTTTAGATGGTACCAGTACCTGAGGCCTCTATAATTACGATTAGATTGGATCACAGGGAATACCGAGAGACATCTCAACCCTCTTTTGGTCTTAGACTTCGACCAAAACCAAATGAATGTTTGAAACGCCTAATGTTTGAAAGTGTTTGTAATGTTTTGAATTGAGTCTGTGTAATGCATGTGATGTATAAGAATGATCCACTGGGCCTTCGAGCTCACTCCCACTTTATTTTTTAGGTACTTCTAGACATAGAGTATGAAAACTTACGCCATAAGACTTACAGTTTAATTGAATGCCTCATTGGGGAGGTTGTCCGGGATAGGAGACTTGGAGGTCATGTTTTATGTATTTATACTGGATTGTTTTAATATATTTACGTTGGTTTTAATTTTAGTTTATTTTATATTTAAATGACTTTTCTTGTTTAACAACTTTAGTTTTAATAATAATTCTTAAAGTTATTCCGCTGCATTATTTATAAGTTGTATTGGGAAATCCAGTGAATGTCTTGAGAAATTATCTTGATCTTTTGTTTTGTATAAGGCATCTATATAGACATTGACTTGAGAACTAATGGTTATGAACTTAATTTGAAGAAAAAGATTTTGACAGAAGAAAATTTTTAGTAGCACCTTGATTTTCATCAGGCGACGATCCACATGTGAGAAAGCACGTGAACAGAGGTTCGGTTGAAAATTAGGGTGTTACATTTTGATACATCTTTTCACTGCCTAAATGTATCGTATGCTTGGTCTGATGAGCTTCATCTAGTATGGTTTGCTTATGCTATCCATCTTGAGGCACACAAATTCTATCACAAAGTCTTAGGATATTTTTAGCATCTATGTTGAAATCAGTGTTCTTACCCTATTCAACTCCTTCTATTAGGCTCATGAGCCACGTATCTTGCCTTTGTTCAACCCTGATATGATGTAAAAGATCTTGTTAGCAAGTCATGTTGTAAAGATAAGCCTGCTTCTCGTTTGAAGTCACACCCAGGTTATAATCCTTAATTAATTGATACATTTGACCCTTTCCTCCTTCTATTTGTTGAATCTCCTACTCAAGGCATCAACCACCACATTGGTCTTCCTTGGACGGTAGTGTAGTTGAAAATCGTAGTCCTTAAGGAACTCCATCCATCTTCGCTGCCTGAGGTTTAACTCCTTCTGGGTGTTGATGTATTTCAAACTCTTGTGATCTGAAAACAAACCAAACTTGTTGCTATAGAGGTAATATTTCCAAATCTTCAGGAAAAATACAATGGAAGCCAACTATAAGTCATGGGTTAGGTAATTTTGCTCATGGATCTTAAGTTTTCTTGAGGCATATGCAACAACCTTTCTTTCTTGCATCAAGACTGCACCTATTTTGCTTTGTGAGGCATTCGTATACATAACATATTCAACACTATGTGTAAGAATGCTTAAGATGGGGCCCATAGTCAATCTCCTATTTAGTTCTTGGAATCACACTTCTCTTCCCAATTGAAATTTACTCTCTTTTTGGTTAGTTTGGTCATAGGTTTGACCAACTTGGAAAAATCTCAAATGAATCTTTGGTTATATCTGGCTAGGCCTAAGAAACTTCTCATTCCTATAGCTGTCTTTGGTGGCTTCTAGTCCATGACAGCTTCCACCTTCTTAGGGTCTAAAGGGATGCCTTCAGCTGATACTACATGGCCAAGGAACTTGACCATCTTCATCAATAATTTGCACTTGCTGAACTTGGCATACAACTAGTTTCTCTTAAATATCTCCAACACAATTCTCAATATTCTAAGTGTTCAGCTTCTAATTTAGTGTAAATCAGGATGTCATCTACAAATATCACTACAAATTGGTAGATCTATGAATGCTGCTAGTGCATTGGCCAAACCAAATGGCATCACTGTGATCTCAGAGTATCCATACCACGCGTCTTGAAAGCCATCTTGTGTATATCTAACGCTCAGATTCTTAGTTGGTGATATCCTAACCTAAGATCAATCTTAGATAAATGAATGGTTCTTCTCAATTAATCGAATAGGTCATCTATCCTTGGTAGGAGATACTTGTTCTTCACCATCGCTTGACTCAATTTTTTTATAGTTAACACATAGTCTCATGGACCTTTCTTCTTTACGAATAGTACTAGAGCTCCCCATGGTGATTCACTTGGCCTAATAAATCCATTCTCTCGGAGCTCGTCTACATGAGTTTTTAACTCGATCAACTCTAATGGTGCCATTCTATAGGGAGGTATGGTTATGGGATTGGTTTAAGGGTGAACTTTGATCAGCTCTAATGGTGCCATTCTATAGGTTTTTCCTGATATTGGTTTAATTAGTCCATCCTAAGTCATTTCCATAAAATGGAAATACATAGAGGTTGACTGAGATCAATTGATCTCCAAACCTGAGGTCACAATTACACATTTTTTTTGAGTTGATGGTAGTTCCTATAAGTCTGGATACATTCAGAGTCATGAATAATATTTTTGTTGCTAGTTGCAACTTATCAGCTAGTTTTTTAGGAACAAAAGATTTTGTAGCACCCAAATCAAACAATGATTTTACAACAACATTAAAGAATAAGAATGTACTTTCTACAACAGGGACTTGATCCTTAGGGGCATCAGCAACTGCAAACATTCTGGCCTAGTCCTGCCAATGGCCCTGCTTTTACCCTTGGTTAACTTTATGTCGTGCTTGAGGTTGACCATTTCGTCCTCCATCGTGATTGTTCTGTGGCTATTGTTGAGGGGTTTGAGTTGGTGTTCCTACAGGGGAATTTTTTGCTATGTGTCCCCTTTGTTTGCAAAGGAAACATAGTCCTTGGCTCTTTTCCTGGTCTTTTTGTTCCTCCTTAGCATGGTTGGGTCACAATTCTAGGTTCTTTGATAGTATTGTTTATTTCGTGGCCTCTTATTTTGGTTCCTCAACTCTTGTTCAAAGTTGAGTTGTTGCTCCAGTAGCAATTCCTTCTCGACGATGTCCCTATATGTTTTTAGGCCCATCAGTATTATCACTTTTCGAATCTCGATCTTGAGACCATTTGCAAATCTATTGTCTTTCATCTTTTCTTCCTTGATTAGTTCTGGGGAGAACTTGGCCAATTTAATAAACTTGGTCACATATTTTGCTACATTCATATCTTTTTGAGTTAACTTGATGAACTCAGACTACATCTTCCTCAGCATAACTTCTAGGATGAACTTATCATAGAACACTTCCTTGAACTGTTCCCAATTCATCTTTCTGATATTGGTGTTTAGTTTTGCCTTCAGCATCCACCACCAACTCATTGCTGGTCCCTTGAATTGATGGGTATCTAGCACAAGTCTATGGGGACCCATTGCCCTTAACACATCTAGATGCTCCTCAAGTTCCTAGTACTAGTGGTCTGGTGACATGCAATAAAATGTGCCATCAAATTGAGATGGGCGGACTTTCTGTAACTCCATCAACTTGGCCCTTTGTTCCTTATCTTCCACACCATCTCGTGCCCTCTGATGAATTAGGACCTCGAATACAGGTGTTGGCTACTGCACCGGGATTTGCTCCTATATCTGTAGCTGTGGTGCTGCTTGTGGTAGCATCTTAGGTAGTATCCTCATAATCTGTTCCATAACCCTTTTGGTGACTTCTGTCAACATCCTGGGAGTCAACATAACCTCTGTCTAAGCCTCAACAACACCAGTCTGTGCCTCCTGTCCTTGTGGTTCAATCTCGTTAGATGCAGCAGTTCTGGTGGCATATCTCTTAGATTCAGCCATTATCTACAAGTCAAAAGTTAGTTTAATATCCGATAACGTATCACATCAATAAGTTTTCAAGAAAATTATAATCTTGGGTACATAACATATCCTTCTTATCCTCGAGATACAAAACACTTTTCCAGACATGAGAAAATGGTTCTGTCATCCTTATATGTTTGTCATGACAGTTCCTTCAAACTTTTCATTTTGTATATGCTATCATGACTCTAGATTCATGTTTCTAGGTTCTCAGTTTTGTTTAGTAACTTATTATTTTATTCTTCTTAGTTTTGTTTGAGGGTTTCAAGGCCCTCTAATGTTGTTGGGTACAGGATTTGGTCTCATAATCAGAATGCATGTCATGTATATATATATATTCATTAATTTAAACAAGTAAAACATGCATTCAATCAATCATTTAATCATTCAGTTATGCAATCGTACAGTTTCACGCTAACATATCGAGATTCCAAGCTTCTACCCATACCTTCGAGTTCTAGCATCCCATACCACCCTTGCCCATCGACATAGGCTTCCGCTTAGAAATATCACTACACCCGACCAATTTAGCAAATGTCTTGACAACTAAGGTCTCTGAAGTCCCACTATACTTAACCATCCCATACCAGCCAAGCATAGGGAAACAAGCCCTTCCAAAGTTGTGAATCATTCACTAAACATGACTCATCATTCTCTGAGTCTAGTATTCGTTTGTACCCCTGAATTCCTATGCGTCCCAGACCACATAGAAACTAGAGATACAAGATCCTCCTGATCTCATGTCCTGACCAAACAAGTGTTTTATTTTCACACGTTATCAATCTCTAACCTATGTCCCAAAAGTTTTCATTTATGATCCATTGTGCCACCCTTGGCAATACCCAAATCTCTACCTAAGATCTCTTTCTTAGATGTAGGGCCTTAATATTTAGTTAAATCCTCCAACCTTTATCCATTTTTCAATACCACCTTTCGTATTACCTTTGTACCTTAGTACGTTCCTTGTCTTCAAATACCACCTCCTACTTTTCTCATAAAAAAATAAGTGTGTTCTTCAACTTTAACTACTTGTATGGTAGGACAACCTCCAGTTGGGCAACGAGATCGAATTTTACTTAGCAATCAACCTTCTATAATAGGATAACCCATCTCCTCTTTAATGTTTAGCTATACTCGGGAGAATGCTTACCTACTAGCAACTCAACTCGTAATCTTCATATCCAAACAAACATTTGAAAACATATATCTTTTTTGAAAAATAGATTTTCAATTTCAAAACAGGAGGTAGGGCATTCTAAGTTAACTCGAAATAAAGGACTTACCTGATGAGTCAACTCTTTCTTACTCTGCCTAGTACATCTACTTACTGAGCTCTGATACTACCTTTGGTATCAAAGAAACCCTATCATTCTAGCCCAATAATAACCACCTCGGCTTTGATACTACTTTTGTAACACCTTGCCTCCCCCAAACCCTTTCACAGGGGGACCACATCACTCGGCTAGAGGTCGGCTAGCATTACTTTATTTCATTCTTACTATTTTAGTCCCAAATTTTTGGGATTCCCTGAGTAACATTAACACATAAACATTTCTCAATAAGATAACAAGATATCTTAAGAAAATGATTCAATATCATTGATGTAATAAAAAAGGTATAAAACCCTTAATTATTTATTACAGCGAAAATGATCTTAAATAATAAAATTTGGGCCAACATGTCCAACAATTAAATAAAATCTTGAAAATATTGTCTAGTAATATCATATAATCTTGTATTAAATAAAATGAAACAACTCAATTTCATTTGCTTGAATTTGGGTGAGAAATGAAAATGAATCCATTTCAGGGATAAATTTAGCATGTCCAAAACTCCATTTTAGTGAATCTTAAGACCTCATAATGACTTAAAATGACATGAACTAATCAATTAGACAACATATCTAAAAATTAGTTCAATTAGCCAAAATTATGGTTCCATTTGCCTAGTATCCTTCAGTTGAGTCTAAATTAGGAAAGTAAATGAAATGAGGATCTCCATAGCCAATTGATAGTTTGAAAATGTGCATTATTTTAATATAAATACAAAAATATATGTTAAAGGCCTTAATTCTTAGTAAATAATGAGATATGAATTTTTATTAAATTCATGTGGACCCATAAATACATGACCACCCCTAAACATGTGCAAGTCACATGGGTGGAACACCATGATCATGTACGCCCTCGCCCTACCCAACCTTCATGGGATGTTTCCCTCATTTGAAATTATGTAGAATGATCCCATATGCTATGCAAATGATCAGGTATGCCACACCTATAAGACGTCTCACTTAGTGTGAGAAACCATGAAGAATGATCCCATGTACACCACACTTTGATCATGTACACCCATGCCTATTATGCAAAACTGGCCCATACGTGTGTCTGTGAGTGTGCACACATGTGAAGAACCTAATTAGAAGTGTCTAAAATGTGAACAAGACACACACAAACCCTAGCCGTCCTCAAATGCACACAAGAAACCAAAAAGGAAAGTTTCCTTCTCCCATTTTCAAGCCAAATCTAGGTGATTCTCTCATATGGGGCGCCAACTTTGGATATGAGCTAATTAAGTGAGTTTCCTAGGATTCCTAAAGCCATGATCTTGTGTCTCCTCAAGTTTGATTGTGTACTCTCCATGCTTGACATCCAAAAAAAAAAAAAGAATTGGAAACAATTCCCTAATAAAAAAGGTTAAAATTAGAAGCATTCTTATGTGATTTGTGTGATGGCCAAGCAAAGAATTATCTAGGAAAGTTGCAAAGTCCCAAATCAGATCTTATCTAGGATGTCCCAATTGGATTAAAATAGATCCCAAGACTGAAATTATTCTCTCATTTAATTAAGAAAGCAAAAAAGAGAATCTCATACATGAATAGAAAGCATTAGTGGTCCCATGAGCACACTTGCCATTCCAATGCAAACTGTCCCTTGTGTGTTTGGAATGTTGCCCAACTTGTGAGCTGCCCAAGCTACCCAAACCATCTCCTAGGTTTTCTTGAAAACCTATATAAACCCCCCTACTGCTTTCATTCTCCTCACTCCAAAGCAAAGAGTTGAGATTTCCTCTTAGCTTGTTCTAAGCCTTCTTCTTAGCATCTCTTCTCACTTCTCTTTGATTCTTACGGGAGAAGCTTCAATTTTAGTATTCTAGTTTAGCATTTTGAATGATTTTGAGTGCGCTTTGGAGTGCTAAACGTTGGAGTAGGGAACCTCTGCTGGATTTCCATCAAACTTGCAATTGAAGTGGAAGTGATTTCCAAAACCTCTTCTTTTCTTCTTTAGATTAATACCATATTCATTGCATGTTTAGTTTTTAGAAATCATTCATGTTTCAATTTCTAAAATTTAATCATGATTTCAATTTTAGTTTAGTACACAAGCATGTTTTAGGCATTCATGGATCCATGCCATGCCTAGTACCATGTTTAGGTTTATTTCAATGTATGATGCAGGTTTTTGGATGATTCGTTCTTTGATTTTTTAGATCGTTTATATTCTGAAATTTATTTTTCTTATTTTATGATTCTTGAATATGAGATTAATTATGAGATGATGGTGCTTAATAACCATGTACCATCACAGTGAACATGTGGGTCCTATGGATGTTCCTTTCATGTGATTAGTTCACGTGGTGTAAGATCAAAATACTTGGTTGGTGGGTAAGAGGCCCTAAGTCCAAAAGTCCAATACAATTGGCTAAGAAATGCCTTGTTTACTCTAAGGAGCTATTTTGTTAAGAACATCAAGGGCTTTGAAAACCTTTTTGGTCTAATTCACAATCATACACAAAATGTTGCTTGAAATACCTAGGCAAGTATATAAATTATGGATGTGTTTTTAGTTTAAATTAAAAAATTGGTTGTTTGAAAAAGATCTATTGGGCTATGTGCTCACCCTTCCTCTCTTATTTTTCAAGAAATTGAACATGCATGAAGACGTTGCACATAGTGATAGTCTCTTTATTTTTAGAAAGTTTCTATGTAGGCATGTGTGCCAAGTTTTGATAAATTCCATTGTAATAGTTAATTAGAAAGTTATGTACTTTCCAATTTCAATGAATAAAGATTTTGAATTTCTTTATCTCTTGTTTATTTGCCTTACTAATTTCTAAATTGAGTTAAGCACTCTTGAATTACATAAGGCATGAGATCGTTGAAAATGAATGTCAAGTGTGAGTCACTTGCAATGTAACACCAACGTGACCCCCC
>JAJIYU010002475.1:0-30083 GCA_030144865.1 Tinospora cordifolia
CACCATGTGTTATAAGTTACATCAATCATATTGGATTCATAACAAACAAATGAGAATTGAGTACCTTTCTTATCAAGCCATTTCATGAACTTGGAGCATTGTTTCTTAACGCGTCCCTTCTTTTTGCAAAAGAAGCACACAATCTCCTTCTTAATGTCCTTTTGAGAAGGGATTTTCCCCTTTCCCTTGTCATTAGCTTGATCTTTCTTCGTGTTCTTTCCATGGGTAGTGAAGTTAACATTTTCCCTTTCCTTTTCCTCCATAAGTAGTCTGCCCTCTTCCTGAACACATATGGTCAACAAGTCATTAATAGACCATTTGTTCTTATGTGTGTTGTAGGATATCTTAAATGGGTCATATTGTTGAGGTAACATACAAAGGATGTAGTGAACCAAGAAGATTTCTGACATCTCAACCTCTAATGTTTTCAATTGAGCCGCAATATCCCTCATGCGCATGATATGATCACGCACACCCCTAATGCCAGTGAGCCTCAGGGTCAAAAACTATATGATCAAGGTGCTCGTCATTGCCTTGTTTAAAGTGGCAAACTTCTCTTCGATAGCCTTTAGCAAATCTTGGACATTGTTGACCTACTCGACTGAACCCCTTATACCAGCAGAGATCTTAGTCTTTATGAACATCACACAGAGACGATTGGATCGCTCCCATTTTTCATAAAGCTGAATTTCATCTGAAGTGCTGGTTTTAATAACCTTAGGGGGTTCATCCTTCCTTATGGCATAGTCTATGTTCATGCATCCTAAATGAAGGAGGATTCTCTCCTTCCACACTTTGTAGTTGTCCCCTTTGAGTTCGGGAACATCACATTTCATATCAGAGAAATTACCAGGTTGAATTACTGCAATTAATTAAACATTCTTGTTCATGTTAGAAATTTGAAGCTAATCAAAATATATGACATGTTCTACCAACGTAAAATCATGAAAAAAATATGAATCTAGTGACATAAAACTTGCTTGTGGGCTAAAGTTCTATTTCTATTAGATTCATTCTTAAATTTAAGATAAAACTATCAAATTATGTTCTTTTTCCTAATCCCTGTGGGTAAATTAGAAAATATAGTTTGATATTTTATCCTAATTAATCATACATAATCTGATAAAAAATTCTTGTGGGATAAGATTTATCATTTCAAGTATGATTAATCACAATTAATGTTTATTTTACAAATGTGATGTTGTGGCTATTCCCTAATTAATTAAAATTATATGGATCACCTAAACATCAACAAAATTTAAGACTCATATCATTGCAAAATCATTTGCAATATTAACAAAAATTTGATGTGGATGTACTAATATTATTCAACTTAATATTGTATGTATAATAAATTAGTAAATTATTCACACAAATAATAAAATAAATAATATAAGTATATGAACATCCAAATTTGAATACATGGAAAACCATTATTATAATTAATTTCAATCTGTTAAAAAATTATTTAACATAATAATGCATGCATAATAAGCTACAAAATTCATACATGCAAATAATCAAGATAATTTAATTACATTAAACTCCAAAATGTAAGACAATGTACAAAAATTTAGCAATTGGGCTATTACTGTTCACATTAAACTTAATAAGGTTTATTACTTTTTGTAGCCCGACACTGTTCACGACCCGTTACTGTTTATAACCCATTACTGTTTACAGCCCGTTACTGTTTATGCGCGTCTTTCTTCGACCTAAACCTAATTTTTGAAGAAAGCAAGCAGTCGCTGGTTGCCTAGGTTTTTTTTTTTGGCTCTTTCAATTTGACTTCAACAGTGATTTAGAATAAAAATAAAAATTGATTCACTAATAAAGTGATATTGATTGACTCCAACGAAAAACGAAAATAAAAATTGAGATTAAGAGGGCAACCAGAAAATGTTGCGAATAAAATTTTATAGAACATTAATAAAATAACAAGCAAAATAGATGATGATTTTATAAGGCTATGATACAAAATGAAAGTAATAAATGATTTTAAACTTGTTCAATAAATGAAAGAACACAAATGAAAACAAGAATGGAAGCAGAAATCAAAAATAAAAATCATGCCTCCAACCATTACTAATTTCGTTTTGACATTTTTCTAAAACCTTCCTCTTCAAATTTAGATGGTGTATTGATAATAAAAAAGAAAAGAGGTCTTAGGGACCGATGAAGTAATTATCTCATTTTATATTCTGTCCATCAAAGAGTATATGTAAACTGAATTTCAAAGAGGGCTAAAGATATGGGTAGTTACCTAAAAATGATGAAAAAATGTTGGACCAGGCCAACTGATTTGGTTACATCCGAGAATAAACGAGAAAAATAACCAACACTCTTCTCCCTGGTTCAGCAGAAAAAGAATTACTCTCACTGGAATTTTGTATTATTGTTGTTCAATCTCTGATACATTGCCACATCACTCCAGAATTGCATACTTCTGCATATCGTTCCTTCTTCTTTTGTTCATTATTCGTTGCTGCGCTGCATCCTCTCCGTCTTTGCATGCATCTTCTTCGCCGCTGCACCCATCCTCTTTGCCGCTGCATTTTCTTACCCTTTGCCTCTGCAACTTTTGCTCCCCGCATCTGTTTCTTTTCTCTCTGTTACTCTTTGCAAGTGAGCAAAAGTTAAAAGAGGAAGAATCTTTTATTTCTGATTCTTTAAAAAGAGAGTTTGTTTCAGATCAAAGGCTAATATTGAGCTACTTGTTTATGTGATCCAACGGCTCTAATATCTCAAAACCATTATAAATTGGTCTCTCTTTTATTAGAGAGAACCACTTAATCATCTCTCAGGAATATTCTGTTGTTATATTTCTTAGATCCATAGCTAACTGGTTTTGCTCTGAGATTAGGACACTTACATTGACAATCAATGGTTGTTATCATTTCTCTATATCTATAAATTTTTTAATATGTGATATTTTTTTTAATTTCTTCTATAAACAACTCAGTAGCATTCGGTGGTTGGCCCAAATCTTGCTCTCACCAATTCAAAGAAAAATTATTTAGTGCAGAATTAGAATTAAAATTAGAAACTAAATTAAATCAAGTTATATATACATACCATTCGCCCCACTACTACTGGTATGGGATGGAACTATTGGTGTCACGAGGACTTAACCTGAGCGTCCTCTCTACATCATTCAGCTCCTGTGATATTGCTCCTTCTCGCAAGTGAACTTAGGCATGGTCCAATACTTGTGCAATCGGTTCCATGCCACCGCTGGAAATGCTCTAATATTGTGTCGATCTCTTGCCTATGGAGATGCTGGAATATTGTTTCAATTTTTTGAATTGCAATGCTCTTACTCTATAAAGTCCAATAAATAAATAAATTTATAGTTCACATCAAAAACCATTAAAAAAAATTAAAAATTTTAGTTTTCTAATCTAGAGATTAAATTATTAATCTATTTTGGCATGTAATTTCCACAGATAGTAGGAACATTTGATTTTTTTTAATTTATTTTGGCATGTTTAGTTACTCATTTAAATACTATGCATTTTTGTTAAGAAAATATTGTGTATAAGCAGTTTAATGTTATGATATAGACAAAGATACTTTTAAACGATCGATTAAGTAAAACCGTACAAAATAAGTTCGATTTAGAAAAATATCATTAGATAAGAAAAATATGAATTGTAGATGGGGTGTTTTTTTTTTTTTTTTTTCTGTTCCCTGATTTTTTATATTTTATTTATTGTTATATTTTTGTTTTTTCTCTTATGTTTTTTTTTTCTAACTACGATTATAATTATAATTTTAATATAATTAAAGAATATTTTAATTATATTTATTTAATTTGATTAAATGTTATACTTTTTTACTATTTTTATTATTAGCTTAAATTAACATTTTTGAACATTTTTATATTAATTTTTTATTTTTATAATATATTATTTTTGAGTTCAAAAAAATTACAAATTTTATATAATAATTAATTGATTGCTAATTAATTAATAACTATTTATTTATTAATTTTTAATTAATTATTATACTATTAGTTATTTACATAAATTTTGTAGCATATTATTTATTAATTATTAATTAAATTTAATACTAAATAAATATATAAAATAAATTTTATATATAAAAATATATGTTTTTAAGAAAAAAGTAGAAAATATATATAAAAAAAGAGATAAAAAATATTTTAAAATATTCTATTTGAAATGAAACATATAATAAATTAATTAAAAAAAGTTACTCTTTGATATTCAAGTAGCTTTACGTTCCAATGTAAAACACAGTAACAATCTTTCTGGAAACTTACCAAAAACATTTCATCCATCAGTCTCCCCACTATGGCTTCGCTAACTTACCGCCTGTCTTGCAGTTTGAAGTAGGCAATAGAAAACCAAGCAAAGAAATCTAAACACATTAATTGCTATGATCAAAGAGAAAATCTCTACCAGATCTTCTAGTAAATCTTAGATATTTGTAGCCTTTTCTTCCTTGCGACCCAAGAAATCAACGAATTAGTATTTGGTACTCCTTTTTAACCATCCATTCCAAAACCAACCCAAAGCCCCGCACCACCAATCACCGGAGACATGGATCCAACAATCACAAATTTTAGTGCCATGGAAATGGAGGAGAAGCCGACGTTGGCCGACACTGACCACGCCTTTTTGGATCCAATGGTCGAAAACTTCAACACCATAGAAGTAACGAAGAGGTCGCTAATGGGACTTACCCAGAATTTTTCTCCAACTTTCTTAACAACTGATAATCCATGCCTTGATTTCTTCTTCCATGTAGTGCCAAACATGGAGCCAAAGAATCTGAGACACCATTTAGAATTGGCATGGAGGCAGGATCCTCTGACCACTCTTAAGTTGATATGCAACTTAAGAGGCGTAAGAGGGACCGGCAAATCAGATAAAGAAGGATTTTATGTGGCGGCACTTTGGCTGCATGAAAATCATCCGAAAACTTTGGTTTGTAACCTAAGATCATTTGCCGAGTTTGGTTATTTCAAAGATTTGCCGGAAATACTGCATCGATTGCTCGAAGGTAACATTCGAATGAATATCGTCAACAAAAGGAGAGAGAAAGAAGATAAATCTACAGTACCGTGCACAAAGAAGATTTCCCAAGAATTGAAGAAATCTATACCGCGGGAAGAGAGGATTTCTAAAGAAGCTAAGAAAATGGAGGTTTTCAAGGAGAAAGCAAGAGAATTGAGACACGAGAAAAGAGCTGCCATGACCAAAAAGGCCATCGATAAGTATGTTCATGAACCGAACTACAGGTACTTACACGACAAAGTCTCTGATGTATTTGCAGAGTCGTTAATAGCGGATCTTCAATACTTGAACTCCGGAGAGATGCATAAGATCAGCTTAGCTTCAAAATGGTGTCCATCTCTGGGTTCTTCATTTGACCGATCTACTTTGTTGTGTGAAAGCATAGCAAAGAAAGTTTTCCCTCGCGAATTACATCCAGAATATGAAGGGATGGAGGAAGCTCATTATGTTCACAAAGTCCGAGATCGACTCCGGAAACAAGTTCTTGTTCCACTCCGACAAGCTTTGGAACTACCAGAGATCTACATAACCTCGAATCACTGGAACTGGCTTCCGTACGAGCGAGTCCCCTCTGTGGCAATGAAAACATACAAGAGACTCTTCTACAAGCACGACGGTTTAAGATTCAAGGAATACCTTTCAAAAGTAACAAAAGGAGAAGCGAAGATTGCTGCCGGAGCACTACTCCCACATGAGATCCTTGCATCCCTACGCTCCAATGATGAAGAAAATCATGAAGATCAAGTTGCCGAGCTTCAATGGAATCGTATGGTGGAAGATCTATCAAAGAAGGGGAAACTGAAGAATAGCCTTTCCATTTGTGATGTCTCAGGCAGCATGTGCGGGACTCCAATGGAAGTCGCTATCGCTTTCGGAATACTGACCTCAGAATTAAATGAAGATCCGTGGAAAGGAAAGCTGATTACATTCAGCGAAGAACCTCAGTTTCACTCAATCCAAGGGGATAACCTCCGAGCAAAGATGAAGTTCATTGAACGGATGAAATCGGGAGAAAACACGAATTTTCAAAGGGCATTCGATCTGATTTTGCAAATGGCCATGGAGAAGAATCTAAGCGAAGAACAAATGATTAAGCAAGTATTCGTGTTTAGTGACATGCAATTCGACGAGGCATCTTCAAATCCTTGGGCGACAGACTACGACGTGATTTGCAAGAAGTTCCGAGAGAACGGGAACCTCAAGGTGCCACAGATTGTATTTTGGGATCTCACGTACTCAGAGTCGACGCCGGTGCTTGGAACGCAAAGAGGAGTTGCATTGGTAAGTGGTTTTTCAAAGAATTTGTTAACTTTATTTATAGATGGCGATGGAATTATTGATCCAGAAACTGTAATGAAGCTGGCAATTGCTGGGCCAGAGTATCTTAAGCTTCTTGTTTGTGATTGAGACTTGTAAAAGCAGAGAAATTGAAATAAATAAAAAACCGTTAAATGTCAAAGAAACACATGAGAAGCGTTTTCATGTTTAAATTTGAAGATGTTGGTAACTTATTAGAAACATATTTGATAATATTCCTTATGGATTTTTGAGAACTCTAGGCTGCGTAACACATGGTTTTCAAGTACTGCAGCTATTTCCTTCCGTGGTTGATTCTAGATCTGGGCTAAAGTTGTGAAAATTTGTTACATGATCATAACTCCATTTGAATATGATATGCATTAAATGAGTTTAAATTTATTATAAATAACTTTAGATTAAAATTAGTAAACATAATTAAATATGACTAAAAATTAAGTTATAAATATATTAATTTGTTAAATTTAAAAATAACTTGTTTAATACGATTATAGATAAATTACAAGATATAATATAAATATGATAATTTCAAATTAGTTTTATTGTTAATATATTAATGATATAACTTCTCTCTTATTATTTATTTGAAAATATTTTTTAATTTAATTTATTTTTGATAAAATATTAATATTTTATACATTTTATCAATATTTTATAAAATATTAATTCTAAATATTACTTAAAAAAAATTAAATAAGTTATATATAAATACATAATTATGGCGTAAATAATAAACAGGTCGTGTTTAAGTTTATAAGTCTGACATCATTTATATACGAAATAAATTTGAATTTGTAATATATGAGTAATATCAGTCTATGAAATAACTTGTTTATAACACGACAACACTAATTTCCACCCTAACCTAGGGTTACAATTTGCAATTCTTTTTTGTGATTCCATTAGAAAACTTAGTCAATAGGGTTACCAGATCATAACATTACAAACATCTACAAACAAAAGCTGAGAAATACCTAAAGGAGGGGAGGATGCAATTTGCAATTTAGTATTTAACATTATTTTGTCATTAGTTTTCAAATACAATGTGTATCAAATGTATATGACATTTTAATTGATGCAATGAAACAAAGTGTTTCCTTTGTAAGATAAAATACAAAAGATCTTTGTATTTACAATCAAATATCATAAGGATTAAATCATCACACAAAATAATTTTAAATTAAGATATGCAATGATTATTGCTTTTTCTACAATTTCTCCAAAATGTTGTGTAGATTTACAAATTCTTTCAATTTTCTAAACTTAATATTCTTCGTACGATGGTGTTTTTAAAATAACATCAGAGAAAAAGCTAAGGGACCAAGATAAGAGTTATTACGACTATAAATTGTTCTGGCTATTATAGAACAATTACTTTGTTCTTAGTGGGCTTGAAAGGTGGAGATACTTAAGTTAATTTCCACTTTACGTTTCTTCCTTACTTTTTTAAAGAAAATAAAAACTAACATTATCCCTCAGTTCATGCATCCTATTATTTTCATTAGTAAGAAACAAAAAAAAAAAATACATAGACCATGGTGATAAATTCTCTAAAAATTGAGTAGTATTTTTCATGTATCACAATGCATCATTGTTTCTTAACAACAACCCATATAACGTAATGAACAAACCTAGTGTTCATTCTTGGTCCAAAACTTAATAATATTACTCTAGAAATAATTAATGAATAAATGCGCACATAAAATATAACACTATAAATAAAGTTTCATTAAAAAAAAAACAGCATTCTTACCATGAAAATTACATTATGTATTCAAAATCTTTTCTTTCAACATGATCCTCAAATTTCTTTGGTGGCATGCCTTTAGTCAAATGATTGACAATCATTTATTTTGTAATAATAATGCTTAATAACCACTGAGTAATTCTTACAGGTTCTTTTATAACTAAATAATTAGGGAAAAGCACATTTTTATATGAAAAAATAAAAATAAATACATAAATATCGAATACATACATACATACATATATATATATATATATCAGAGACTTAATATAAAAAATACTAAAAATCATTGATTAACAACTATTGATATACTATTGGTATAATATTAGTATAATATTTAGCTTATAAACAATTATATAACTTTGTTATATTATCGATATACACTGGTATAACATTTAGCTTATAAACAATGGTATACAGTTAGTATACAGTTAGTACATAGTGTTAAAAAAATATTAGTATATATTGGAATACAATGCTAGAAAAACATTTGTATATGGTATATATCAGATAGAGTGCTGGAAAAAATTGGTATATGGTATACAGTGTTGAAAACACATTGATATATGATATAGAGTTGGTATACAGTGCTAAAAAATATTGATAAATGGTATACAGTACTAGAAAAATATTGGTAAATGGTATACAATCATCATTATCTACATTGAAAACCCTAATTTCCTCATCAAAATAAAAAAAAAATAAAGAATAGATAAAAAAACAAAAGGTTCATTGCTACGATCTCCATTCCAGTTTTGATTACCTTTGCAATTTTGCCGACTAGGTGAACTATCAAACATGTTCCTCTTGAATTTTGCACTTTGACTATCGAAATACCGCTCTTCGTCAACTGAAAAAAAAACTTTTCTCCAACAAAACCGATTATCGCTACTGACGATTCTCTGGATTTTTGAGAAAGATCTCAAACTCGTTGTTAAGGTCCTTGTAATACCTGAAATTTTAGTGTTGTAATACCCAAAATTTAAATTTTAAAAAAAAATATTATTCAAATATATGGTTAACTATTTTGTCGGCAGACAAAATAACTTTCGGCGGTTACTGTAGCTAAAATAACAGACATTATAGTTATAGTAATAAACTATTCACCATTATTTAGTTTCAACTTTTTTTGCCAAACAAATACTAAAAATCATTGATTAACAACTATTGATATACTATTGGTATAATATTAGTATAATATTTAGCTTATAAACAATTGTATAACTTTGTTATATTATCGGTATACACTGGTATAACATTTAGCTTATAAACAATGGTATACAGTTAGTATACAGTTAGTACATAGTGTTAAAAAAACATTAGTATATATTGGAATACAATGCTAGAAAAACATTTGTATATGGTATATATCAGATATAGTGCTGGAAAAAATTGGTATATGGTATACAGTGTTGAAAACACATTGATATATGATATAGAGTTGGTATACAGTGCTGAAAAATATTGATAAATGGTATACAGTACTAGAAAAATACTGGTAAATGGTATACAATCATCATTATCTACATTGAAAACCCTAATTTCCTCATCAAAATAAAAAAAATAAAGAATAGATAAAAAACAAAAGGTTCATTGCTACGATCTCCATTCCAGTTTTGATTACCTTTGCAATTTTGCCTACTGGGTGAACTATCAAACATGTTCCTCTTGAATTTTGCACTTTGACTATTGAAATACCGCTCTTCGTCAACTGAAAAAAAAACTTTTCTCCAACAAAACCGATTATCGCTACTGACGATTCTCTGGATTTTTGAGAAAGATCTCAAACTCGTTGTTAAGGTCCTTGTAATACCTGAAATTTTAGTGTTGTAATACCCAAAATTTAAGTTTTAAAAAAAATATTATTCAAATATATGGTTACTATTTTGTCGGCAGACAAAATAACTTTCGGCGGTTACTGTAGCTAAAATAACAGACATTATAGTTACAGTAATAAACTATTCACCATTATTTAGTTTCAACTTTTTTTGCCAAACAAATCTATATAAACCCCCCCCCCCCCTCCCCTCTCCCCCATTCTGAAAAATCATTCTAGCAAAAAAGAAATAATTTCTTTGCTCACTCTCTTTTTTTCTCTTTTTCTTTGGCTGTTTTAGACAGCGAATATAGTAGTAGGAAGGGAAAAACTCAGTTTCTACATAGCAGTAGTGAAGATCTACTGTTGAAGCAATTGGAGGATTTTTCTGATCAAAGCAGGTATAATAACTCTGCTCTAGTCTCTATTTAAGATTGGAGATGTCGTTGTTCATTTCAGTACGCATATGTAGTCTACTGTTCATATATATGGTACTGTTCATATATATGGCATTGTACGTATATACTGTTCATGGACAGTTATTAAATCACGTTTTCAAAACGTAGATCCTGAAGACTAATAGGCGAAATCTTGGAACAAGGGGGAATAACAACTCAAAGATTGCGGTGGAAGTGATTATCCAACTTTCTAGTATTATTTGAATTTTAATGTTGACTATGTGATGTTTACATTGTTTGAATGCCTAAAAATATGCAAGGATATTGATTAAATGATTTGTGAAAGATTTTTCTTTTTTTATTTTATATTGCTTATGACCGAGAGAGTATGCTCTGTAGTTGTGTCTTGTATGATCTTCTACATCAGAAATCGAAAGTTATTGTTTTCATTTATAAAAATATTGATTTATGATGTCATACTGATGAAATGTTTAAATATTGATGAAATATTTATTATGCTCTGTACACAAAAATAAGATTAATAAATATTTCAACCATGTATTGGCGTGGAGACAGATGTCCTTCGTGTGTGTTCCATGCAGAATTAGAACTGGTTGTCAGGATTGACACCAGGGTAGACTGGGTTTCAAGAATGATCTCACTTCAAAAAGAAGGGTTTGAGTTTCAAAATTGATCTCTCTCCCAGATTTGGAGCACAGAAGTTAACCCTTTTGGTCTAATTGACAATTGTTGATAAATAAATGTTTGAAACGCCTAACGGATGATAAGTGTTTGCATATTTAGTGTTTGATTTAATAATGTTATTGATATACTGTGTATGATCCCACTGGGTTCTTGAGCTCACCTCACTCACTCTTTTTCTGGTAACTATTGAAGACATTGCTCCTAGCAAATGAATGTAAATCAATAGTAGTGTGCCTCACAGTATAAGGATATTAGAAAATGAGTTTTATTGTAGGGCTTGTGACCCACCATATTTGATCATATCAGATGTTGATAGTATCTGTATTATCAAATGTTGGCTATGGAGCCCACAAAATTGTTCATAACTCTGATTATAAATTAATATCTTCAGTTATTATGTAATCCCGAGGTTATTGTTGTTTTGTTTCTAAACAACTATATTTATACTTTATTTTGTACCTTGGGATATGATCTGGTGAAACTAACAGATGTGATAGATGATGTAAAGAAAAAATAATATCTCCAGTTCTCAGATAGAAAATAGGATTGACTACACTCAAAAGTAATAACGTCTCAAGCTACGAGACAACCACGTCGCCTGTGACGTATGTGACAGATTTGGGAGCTGGGGTGTTACAATCCTCCTTGCAAAGTAGTGCGATTGAACTGTAAACCTTCGTCCTAGAAAACCATATGCAAATTCAATCCATTTTCCATCCTTTGTTCCATCACCAAATTCATCTCCTCTGATGCCATACCATAGCATCATCCATAAGGACTCCTGTTATGGGGTTTAAAAGAATTGCTCTCAAAGACTCCCTAGAATCTATTATTACAGAAACATATACCAGCTCAACATCTCCCTCCACAAAACCTTCTGCTCAATCTCCTCCACTTCGGTTTTAATGCAACTTATCTTCTTCACATCCTTCCTCATCAATTGACCTCTAAAAACCTTCTTGATTCTCAAAGTCATGGCCGATCTTTTTAGTGTGCTCGAGAACATTGATTTTTGTCTTGGATCGCTATGAGTGTGATCACCAAACCAACTTCTCCCACACTATCTTGACCACCTTTCGTCAATTTTTGTGGCTATCAAAACCTTTGCTATTGGACTCGATAACTGCATCAAGATTATTGGGGCTTCCCGTTGGCACTAGCAGAGAATCGATAGTTCTAGCAGAGCAATCACAAGGTTTGGAGGAGATAAAGAGGAATGGCAAAAGAGTTTGTTTGGAATCGAGATTTTAGAACCTAAGAGTCTAAGACAGATGAAAAGATATGTTGCAAAGAGATGATGAAGGGACGATGGGGTTCAGAATTGAAGGTTCTAGCATAGCCGTCATGAGAGCAAGAAAGCGAGAGCTTAGCAGTAGCATCGAAGTAGAAAAAGAAGGTACCAGCGAGCGACAAGCAGATCGTTCATTGACCAAAAAACCAAGAGCAAGCAGAAGAAGAAGGTACCAACGAGCGAGATTTTTGGGCCACCCAAGGGGCGGGCCCGTGTTACATTATCCTTATTCTGTTTTCTTTTCTATATCTATGAGATAACCTATGCATATTAATCTATGTACAAAAGAATTTATGATGTCATGAAATAAAATAAATCCTTTATTATTAAATAGAAAAATTCAAGGGTTACAATGAAATGAAATAATAATTGAATTTGAGCCCACATGCCCTACAATGAATATAAATAAAATTTTCACATGTTAAAACAACTTCCAAGCGGTCTTAATAATTAAATTCCTGAAATATTAAAAATGAAGGGTGAGTTATGACGCCTAGTGAACTACCCCAAATATTTAATTCATTATTTCGACAAAATAAAACATGCATAACAACTACATACAAGAAATTAAATGATTTAACCAATTTATTATTTTTTGTTGTCATTAAAGACTGAAAGGATACCCCCAGCATTCCAATCCTAGGGAAAGTGCTACTACATTGAACTCAGACCCATTGGAATAAGGTTAGATCAAATCCGAACCCTCTATTACCTCACAACCCTTGTGTGGAATGTTCATGGTGCAAATTTGGCGTCATGTCGATACGTGGTTAAAATCTCTATTTAATCTTTTATTAATTGTAAAAACATAACAAATAACTATTTAAATATAAATTAAACACTCCAACGGTATAACATTATACCATAAATCAACATTTAAAATAAAACAAGAAGGATGACTTTTAATTTTTTATGTAGAAGATCGTACAAGACGCAACTACATAACATATTTTCTCAGTCATGAACAATATAATAATTTAAATGCAAAAATTAAAAGGACATGTAAAAGAAAATTAAGTTGACCACACAAGCAGACATTATTTGAATCAAAATAATAAATTAAAAGATGAAAATCATTCACCTCGAGATTGTTTCTTAAATTCATTTCAGATCTTTTCGCCAAGATCTGTGTAGCACTTCATTGCTACTACTTCGCAGACTGTTTAGAACAGCTTTAAAAGAAAAGGGACCAAAGATGTCAAGAATGAGGCGGAAAGAAAGCAAAAAGAAAAACTCTTTTGAGTTCTTTCTTAGATGAAAAATGATGAGAGGGGCAGGGGGTTTTTATAGTCTCTGGGGTCAATTATGTCATTTTCAGCCTTCTTAAATTGAAAAACTTCTATTTTTACTAGGTCTTGGCGGCTAGAGGTTTGGGGTTTGAGATTAAAATTTTTTTTTTTTTTGAGATTTTTCAAATATTTTTTTTATATTTTTCGGTATTCTTTTGTCCGTGCACTAATTTTTTTTTTTTAGTTTTTTTTGTATTATCTAAATGCATGGACATGATATCATATCTATTATGATACATATATGCTATATTATATAACTTATTAATGTAGATATATCATCTTGTGCGTACCATATGATACACATTCTTATTAATGCAGGTAATGCCTACCCATTAATCAAGTTTATAACACCCCATTTAATCAACCATTTATATTAATACATATGCCCATTACATATATATTAATACATGACTTGCCCAAATGATGAAAGAAAGTAAGAAGATTATATATACATGGTATATGACTAATTGATATTTATATTTATAAGACTAAATGATACATGACTATATTCATATGACTACATATGAATATTTTAATTAGATACATAAATTCTATATATACTATTTTATACATAATCTTTAATATATAATAATAGATTATATATATGTGTGTGTGTGTGTGTGCGTATATATGTGTATGTGTGTGTGTACATAATACGTATATGTATACCATTAACACATATTTATGTACATGTTGTTATTAAATTTTCTTAATTAATTTCTTTTCTTTTTATTATTTATTTTTTGGATACCTTCAAGTTGTAGCAGCATTTTTATACAATTTTTTAATTACTTACTTTATTTTATATGTTAGAATATATACAATTTATGACAAAAAAATTATAAATCTCTCAAGGTCAAATTTTTTATTTAATTTCGTTTATCGAACTTCGTGCAAATCTTTGGGATATTACACAGAATCTCTTCAAGCTAAGGTTTCGGTTGCATTTGATGCCGAGAAAGAGGCGATAGAAAAGGGAGGCCAATCCTAGGGTTTCAAAGGTCTGTGTGTTATCTTCTTCTTCTCCATTCTCCGATATTGTGTTATGTTTCGTGCTAAATTATATATATGTTTTGGTATATTTGACAATAATTAACAATATATGGTATACGTGAAACTTTGTAAAAAAAAGTTATATATATTAATGAGAATAAGGTTACTTTTTTTGATATTTTTTGTAATTTCCTCATATAATTAAC
This sequence comes from Tinospora cordifolia, assembly GCA_030144865.1. Taxonomy (NCBI): domain Eukaryota; kingdom Viridiplantae; phylum Streptophyta; class Magnoliopsida; order Ranunculales; family Menispermaceae; genus Tinospora; species Tinospora cordifolia. The sequence goes on from JAJIYU010002475.1 coordinate 14,805, forward strand.
GTTGATATTGTTAGATGTCATTGTTATTAGTTAGTTTACTTCCCATGGCGGCCCACAATTTATAGTTTACTTTAAATAGCAATTAAGTTGACATGGGTTGGAGAAGCCAAACCCATCATGCCAAATTATCCAACCCAAACCAACTTTGGTAAGGGTTGGAGATGCATGAGTGTGTCTGTAAGACAGTAACTTAAAGTAAATATAAGAAGAAAACTATAAAGAAAAGAATATACCTAAATTTTTTTTTGTTAAAAGCCTTGGAGGTGCGGTCGCAGGGGTCTCAACAAAGAGAAATGAAGTAAACAACTAAACAGTAACTTATTTATCAACTTATTTATTCTAGTTTTCACTTCAAAAATAATGTTTTTGTTATTAAATAAAAGAAAAACTATTAGAAGATCAAGAAACTATTAGAAGACAAACTTGAGAGAATAGAAAATAGAGAGAGTTTTTCATTCTCTTAATAAGAAGTTAGATTTCAACCTTAGTACAAACTTTACAATGTAAGCACCCCTTTATGTAGTTTTTAGGAATGAGTGATTACATAAATCATAATTACAATATTTAAATTTAGACATAATAAGATTTAGGGGTTACAAAATTCTAAATACAAAGGAGTTATAAAGTACTAAATGGTAATGGTTACAAATGTCGGGACCCGTTCCCTAGGCCGAAGGACGGCCCTACCGACACAATGACTCAACGAACTCACTCATCGAGTCGAGTTTGCACAATCACTATTAAGCCTTTACATTCCAATTTCTACGACAAACGACATCAGAGTAATTTAAACATTCATATTATAAGGTGCGAAAGTAACAAAATATTGCATATTACCATATCCCAAAAAGTACAGTTTGACCATTAAACAGTTTCAGACAAATAAAATGTGACCGACCTCAGATAGAAACAAAAAGAAAACAGAGGACCACTCCGGGACTAGGCTATCACCACACCTTTCCCTCTATCAGCTGCTGAGGAACCTGAAATATTAGTAAAGTAGTGAGCTTAAAAGTCAACGTGGCTCAGTGAGTAATAAAATTAGTATATTACCTAACCGACATCCAAAAACAGTGCATGTATGCATGAATAGCAATAGTAAAACAATTTCTCAAGAACCATGGTAAGTTATAAAAACAGTTATAATCAGTGCAACAATTGAAGAAAAACAGTTTAAATACATGCAACTCAAAATTAGGTCAAGACTAGGGTTCAAATCATCAAGTACAACCCTATGGTCATTGCTCGAGCGGGTCATGAGTCAGGCATCCTGGCCACTCAAGTGGGTCAAGGGCTAGGCGCATTCATCGAACACCCTAACCCTGCGCTCGTTCCTCAAGTGCCGTGCTCGAGCGGGTCTGAGGCTAGGCGCACTGATCATATACCCTAACCCCGACGCTCGGACCCCGAGCCTATGGTCTCCCTATTAGTGTACAACTACATATATTTTAAATCAATCATTGTAGCTCAACACGAGAAATCATTCAATTGATGACAATTTCAATCATTTTTCATGCAATGAATACAGTTAAGATAACAACTGAATTAAACTACTCACCTCGGGTCCCGCGCACTGATGTCCCCTCGACACTCGGCCCAGTCCCTCGAAATATGCTCAAATCTGTGTTACGTTAAACCCAATTTTAGTTCCTCATGAAACATCGCTTAACTCGGTCCTACTATTCCTAATCGGTCTCAGTCAATTCGAATTCAAATCAGTCAAACCTGGTCAACCGATCAAACTTGGTCAACTAGGTCAAACTCGGTCAACCTAGTCAAAATTGGTCAATTTGGGTCAATTTGGTCAAGATTAAGTCAATTGGGTCAAAATTCCCAATTTTCAACACTTAGTCAATTCTAAGCCTTTTAGTTTAATTTGCGCAGCAAATTTGTTAATTTTTCTGCAGTCAATCCAACTTTTGGATTTACGCGAAACTTTTTAGATTTGATTCAGACCCTTCAAATATTCACCAGAGTTTTATATTTCTATTTTTAGACTTAATTTGGCACGTTTTCCAACTGAAATATCAGGAACCTCCAATTCTGGATTTTCATTTCTATCTATAGAGTGGAGTTTCTGAATTTCCTGTGATCAATCCGGCCGTTGGATTTGTGTGAAAATTCCCAGATTTGGTCTATATCATTCAAATACCCCAAATTTTTGTTTTAATTTTTTTGAGCTCATTTACTATGATTTTTGAGTAAAATCATAGAGATACTCAAATCTGGTCCTATTTGTTCTAACTGCGCAGCAAGACTCACAATTTGTCTGCTGTCAATCCGTATATCGGATTTGCACGACATTTTTCAGTTATGATCTATAATTCCTAAGGTGTCTCCAAAATTTTATTCCATGAATTTTGGACCCCGTTTAGTATGTTTTCCAAGGGTGATATCAGAAAATTTTGGTTTCCGGATTCCATATGACAGACAGTCAAAAGGCAACTTATTTAACACCTTAAACTTATCTATTTGAGACCAAATGTTTACACAACATTCCTAGTTGTTTCATGAACATATCCTCCAAATTTCAGGCAAATCAGACATGTCTAAGTATTTTTTAAAATTCATAACAGCAAGCACAAAATCATGGTATCAAGACAGATTTTCCAAAAATTTCCTAAGTATTAGATTAGCATGTCCGGCAGCCTACTTTGACGTCATTTTTGACGTGCTTCAAGTGGCCATTAGATATTCTTCATAAAATAGAAAATGAAGTAGACATTACAAGCTTTAAAATGAGCCATAATACATTAAGATCGGAGTTCGAATGACCCACAAAACTACCTCGCAAACTCGGCTAAAACACAGTCTATCTGATTTTTCTGGGTTTTACAATCACGAACAGCCCCTCTTCGACGCCATTTTTGACATGTTTCAAGAGGTCAGTTGGTGTTTCTCATAAAATAAAAGTTGAAGTAGACATTACAAGCTTAAAAAATAACTATAGTACCTTAAATTGGACTTCGGATGACCGAGATATCAACCTTGCAAAACTCAGACAACACACATTTTTGGGTTTTTATAGTGATGAACAATAGTTTTCACGGCCATTTTTGCTTCAAACGGTCCGTGGTTTCGATCAAAGGCTTACACCTCCTTGAAGAGGATATCAAGAGCTTTTCGAAGACTCCAAGATAGCTCAAAACGAAGCCCGGATGAGGAAGATATGAAAGATAGAAAATGACTTTGCTCAAGCTAAAAATTTGCAGCAATGGTGTGGGTGAGTTGTTTGAAGGTGATTCTTTCAGCCCTTGCAGCAGTTCGTGGCCCTCTTTTCTTGCTTGTATTAGTGCCCAACATACTGAGAATTCAGAGATTAGTTGGTGGTTGCATCAAAGGCCAAAACAAGGGGCCAAAAACCATGGAAAAGATGATGGTTTTCTGTCATTTTTGCTGTTGTTCAGCTGAAAAAAAGGAAAAGAAGAAAGAAGGAGAAGGGAAAGAAGAGAGGAGAAAGGGAGGCGGGATATATATACACGTATATATACTCATTTTTCATCATTTTTTTTCTAAAATTAATAAAATCATTTGATTTATCATTCTTTACCAAAATCCTCTAATTATACAACTTTTTCATTTTTTATACAATTATTTTCTAAAAATTGAATAATTCACCCATAAATTACATTTTTCCCAAAAATTTCATTAATTTCTCTAAAAATTCCATAATTATTTTAAAAATTCAAAAATCAATTCTAAAAATTATTTCTCTCAAGAAATCACATTTTTCTTATGATTTCATATATTTTCTCCTCAAATTTACATTTTTCTCCATTATTCTCATTTTTCTTCAATAAGTAATTCAAAATTAAGAAAAATTGAGAATAATTCATGTATTTCCATTAAAACTTTTAGAAAAACATACAAAAATACATATTCACAAATACGGGTCGTTACAACAAAGGCATTCAAGATAATTATTTATAACACTCCCCCTTTGAATGCCTTTTATATGAGAATATGCCTAAAACTTACTAGATAAAACCCAGTAGGACAAAAATCTAGGAGGAAAAAGAGTACATATTCTTTTGGAATCTTATACTATTGTTAAGACTGCCTCATTAAAAACCTCGTAAGGAAAACCCAGTGGGACAAAACCTTAACTAAGGAAAAAAGAGTACAATACACTAATCAATAACTTCATTTTATTCTTCCCCTCATGAAGACATGTGTAGACTTGTTTTTGCTGTCATACTTAAAATATCTTGAGTCATCACATCCAAATCTTGTACTTGGCAGAACTTTTACGAACAAGTCTTCAAGATTTTCACTCAATCTTATTTGTTGAATATCAGTTCCATCATTCTTCTGAAGCTCATGTGTAGAGAAGAATCTTAGTGAAATATATTTGGTTCTGTCACTTTCGATAAATCCTTCTTGTAATCCTGCAATACATCTTGCATTTTCTTCATATATGTTGACAGACGAGCTTCCACAGTATCTTTTAATATTTTGGATCATAGATCCCAGCTATACACATCTGACTTGTTTCATATTGTCAGAATCTCATCATAACTTGTTTCATAGATTGTCATTTGAAAAATCTGCTTCACAAATCATTATGACATTGCAATATCAATATAAGTGAAAATAGATCATCTTTGTGACCTTAATTTATGGGGATCCGATAAGAACTCAATATTTGCATTCTAGCCAACTTTGGTGTTGTTTTGCTTTTCTCAAAATATAGAATCATATCATTTGTTTCTCGAAGGTAGCAAAGTATATGTTTAATGTCATTCTAATATCTTCAAGCTGCTAGGAGTTATATCTTGCAAGTAACTTAGTAGAGAAAACAATATCTAATCTCGTGCAATTTGTTAAGAGCATAAGTACATCAATGGTAATAAAATTTGGTACGTTCAGGACCAATAATTTTTTATTCATCAAGATGAAATAGTTTTTGTCAACTTCAAATGACCTAATCACTATTTGGAAACTTAATGGATATACTTTATCTATCTAAAACTTTCTGAATAAACTTTTAATGATGGACAAGAATGCAACTTGGAAAATTATCAATCTGCAGGCTGAGATAGAATCTTTTTTTAAGATCTTTTATATCAATTGCTTTAAATTTGACATCTTTTCTATTTTTTACCAGTTCTCATATGGTCATTATATTCAAGTATTAAATAATACGAATATGTGCAATACATATGAATTAATAAATGTAATTATAATATAAACATGTAAATATGATCACTAATAGCAAACAACAGGATTGTAAGATACGCACATAAATAATCAAGTAATATATGTGATAATGTTAAACATTCTAAAATTTCTATTTCGAAACATTTGCTTCAAGTATGCATTGTAAATCTTTTAGAAATTTTAATCCTTCAGGGATTTTAATTCATATGGGATTCTAATCCTTCTGAGATTTTTCATATATATCTTCATGCATAGATCCAATTTCTTTGAAAATTTTTATAAAATATTTATTTGCATCCAACATATCATACACTATCAAGTGTAAAAATATTTTTCATTCGTCAATGAGTTTTAAATTGTTCATTTTTAATGTTGACATTATTCCACAATTTATAGTGTGGGATCACCATTTTTTAGAATATCAACAGACACTTTGAAATATCATAAATATCATGAGCAATATTCATTTTCATTCAATATTTCACACATATATTAAATTTAAGATTTTTTTCACATACAAGGCATCCTTATGTCGTCTAATTAGACATTCATATCAAATCTATTCTCTTTAGAGAATGTTTGATTTTTCAATATACATCTCTTCATGAGATATTTATGCCTCAGAATATTCACGTCCCCAATTTGTTTCATTCTATGAAATTTTTAATTCTCAATTCATGAGACATATACTCAGAATATTATTTTATTCCTCTTTAGGAATATTTTGTATATGTGTCATTTGACTTGATCGGTCAATCACATTTAGGTGTGTCAAACTTTTACAAATAACTTGTGCATCGATTACTTGGACATGACTGATCTTGTGAACTCCAATTAATTTTTTAACCTTTTCTTTGAGATTCATGTTCACATAGTTAATTAATCTTGTGAATTATCAATTGGTTTTCAACTTTTCCTTTGAAACTCATGTTCACATAACTTCAAATTGCATTAGCAATTTTATATGTCATTATCTCAAAATTAGGTTTCCTCCCCCTAATGACAAGAAAATTGTTTCACTAAATCCTGATATGATAGAAGCATTATATTGAGGTTCCAAATAAAATTGGTCAGTCATGTCAAAATATAAATATATTTGTGTCAAAGAACTTTTTGCTCCCAATCACAATATATTTCAATCGACCTCAATTTCACTATAATAAACCAAGAGGAAAACTAATTGTTCTTCGAAAATACTTATTTATTAATATTTAAGTTGCTCTTCAAGAACAGTTATTGTCAAAATACTAATTACTCTTCGAGAACAATCTTAACAAAATATAAGACATTATTTTGTTACTGCAAATATACTGCATTTGTTAATATATTAGTTGCTCTTCAGGAGTCATCAATAATTTTTTAATCTCAACATAGTTTTATTGAGACATTGATCAATCATAAAGTGATAATACAAGTATCCAACCAAAATCTATTTATTTGATATATAATACAAACACTTTATAATATATAATTTTGTGTACTGCAATAAAAACATTATTCCACTTTAGAAAATAGTAACAGTTATAACCATATTATCAACAACTATAACCGTAGTTCTTGAAATAATTTCAATTATTTGTGTCATGTAGAATATATCAAAATGTGATTTCTTCACATTTTTCTTTTCAACATTTTAATACTATTTCTAGAGCTTATTTATCGCTAAATAATATATTTTTTAATATAAATATTATTTTATGACACTTTAATATTTAAATATTATATGATTCATCATATGGTCAAAATAAAATTTAAAGTTTAATTGATCAGATAATATTATAATTTTATGTGCAAACTTAATTAGAATGAATCTCTTAATAATGTTTGTCATGAAATATTCATAAAATTAATTTGAAACAATAGACAAATGTCGAATAAACACATTAAGTAATAAAACAAAATGTATGTGTTCAAGATAATATTAATTAATAATTAATTTTTTCACTTAAAAAATAATAAAATAAGTTTTTTTTAGATGCTCAATTATCATTAGACTATTTTTTAATTAGCTTCAGGCTAATTTAAAAATCTATAATTATATATGTAGGTGCATAGGCAAAATTCAATCTAGTTACATACAAAACATTATAACTTTGACATTTCAAAATATTTAAATAGCTTCTGGTTAATTAGTTATAATAATTTTATAATTTTTATTTTTAATAGCTTTTTACAAGAAAATCTCACTAACAAAGCCCATTTTAATAGCCAATAAACAAAACTTTATTTATCAATAGTTTTGTTATTTTAATGTATCAAATTAAATATCATAATATATTTTGTATCTAATTGATACTACAACTTCAGGTGCAATTAACCATAATATATTTGAATTTAAATAAATACAAATAATAAGATTTTGACAGATCCTTTTTTTTCATTTTTTTTCTTTATAGCTTCAAGCTATATATATTTCATTTATAAAATTTTTTTTTGTTCAGATGAATCAAAATTTATTAAAAAAAAATTCTGTCAATATACATGATTCAAATACTTTTAAATATTTTAAAGGTCTTAGAGCTTAGGACCTTTGAGACTTTTGTTATTGATTCAAATATATAATTAAAATAATTTCAATCATATATGAAGTTTTATCATGTAGCTTAAGATATAAACAAAATATTACATTAAGCTAAATAAACTCAATAAAAATAAATAATTGAAATCACAATTTCAATTAAGATAAAAATATCATCTTAGAGTTATTTTTCAATTCAGAAAAATAATTTCATTTAATTTATAATTTCTTTTTTGCCTTATAGCATAATATTAATTATTAAAAAATAATGAGCACTTATGGTATGAGTATTATTCTCAAAGAAATAATTCTTGCTTCGATCATAGTATATTTTTTAATATTATAGCAATTATATTCATGTCCATATCAATAATTATTAACAAATCAACATTTATTTCAGAGAATGTATAATATCATTTGGAAGAATTTTTTTATCAAAATAAATTTTATTTTGCTCATGCATCAAAATTTGTAATTTAATACTTATATTTATAAGAATCAATCATTTTTTATAATATTAATTAGATAGACGTATATTCACCATATTTCATAGTATTAAACATCTATACTTTTAACATCCATATGTAATTTACAAATGAACACATATATATAACTATAATAAATTTATAATAAGAAATAATATATGAATATTGATAATACCAAGAATAATATTTTATATTCAAATATTCACATCTTGATTTTTCTTTCCAAAAGGTACTATTTGTATGAGTTGGTAAGATAACCTCCAGGAAAGAGCGGTGAGACAGAGTCTTCTTAAATAATCGACCTCCTAGAACGGGATAACTCATCTCTCTTTCAATGTTTAACTTTACTCAGGACAAGGCTTACCTACTGTCAACTCAAATTTATAGTATTATTTGTATTATAAAAACTAAGAATCGAATATAAGTAATTGATTATATATCAAATCAATATTCATTTGTCATATTTTGGCTTTTGATTTCTGATGTAGAAGATCGTATAAGACGCAACTACAGAGTATACTTTCTTAGTCAATGATATTATATATAATTTATATTAAATCATACATATATACAAAATATATGCATAATTCAAAAAATTAATCTCACAAATTAAAAACAATTCTTCAAACTTTCACCTTTGAAACTCTTATTTCTTTGATCTTCAAGATATTTTTATCAAAAGCGTGATCGCGCTGATAACGTGTTATGAAACAAAAGAAAAACTACTAGAAAATCAAAAAATTACTAGAAAACAAACTTGAGAAAATAGAAAATAGAGAAAGTTTTTCATTTTCTTGATAAGAGGTTAGATTTTCAACTTGGTACAAACTTTATAATGTAAGCACGCCTTTATATAGTTTTTAGGAACGAGTGGTTACATAAATCATAATTACAATATTTAAATTTAGACAAAATGAGATTTAGGGGTTACAAAATTCTAAATACAAAGGGGTTGTGAAATACTAAATGGTAGTAGTTACAAAGGCATTCAAAATAATTATTTATAACAGTTTTTAGAAAATTGGCAATATATTTATTTTTATCTCATTTTTATATTTTTATTATTTTTTAAAATATAAATTTTTATACATGAATTTTATTTTATATATTTAAATAATAAAATTTAAATAAAATAATAAATAAAAATAACTAAAAAATGTAAATACTTAAAATCTTAAAATAAGTTAATATTAAAAAGTAAAAAACATAAAATTTTGTTAAATTAAATAAATATAATTTAAAATATTTAATTGTAAATATATTTGTATTAATAAAAATATAAAATGTTGTTAAATTAAATAAATATAATTAATTTTTTTAATTATAACTTTATTTATAATTATAAAAAAAATATAAAAGTAAAAATTTTAAAAGAGAAAGAAATAAAAATAAAAACATTCTAGTGTGGCACTGTTCACCCCCATCCTCGCCTGGTTGATGATGCTTTAAGGATACTGAATGTCGCTGAAGATGTCAGGAATATTCTGCTATTCCATTTCTTGGATCAAGAGCCCATACTGTAATTTGATTTTGCTTCTGTATCTACAATGTACCAGCCTCAGTATTCATGTAGAGATAGCACAGTAATACAACCTGTTATACATTCTGTTTCTTCCTCTTTTATTGTGTATATCTTCTCTCTCGTTCAGCAGAGAAAGAATTACTCACTTGCATTTTGAATTACTGTTGTTCAATCTCTGATACATTACATGGACGATATGCATACTTCTGCATATCGTCCATGTAACATCACTTCTGCATCTCAGGGCGGCATATTTTTCATCAGTAGCAGACCCTTCTTTTGTTCATTGATCGTCGCTGCACTGCATCCTCTTCGTCTTTGCATCTTCTTCGCCTCTGCGCCCACTCTCTTTGGAGTTAGATGTTGTTAAATGTAATTTGGAGTAAGTTTTCTTCAATTGACTCGCTACGAAGCCTCTGCGAGCTCTGGCCCTCTGCCAGCTCCGTCACCTCTGCTGTCTGTCACCTCCGCCACCTCCACTGGCTCTCCCACATACTGCAAGCTCCTCCAGCTCTACCTCCCCAATTCAATTAGTACACTTAAATTTTTGTACCAGAGTTTTTGCCTTAATTATTATATTTTTTTTTAGCCTTGCTGCTATAATGTTTGAAAAACCACCGATATCATTTAATATTATATAACTCCTAAATTATAATAGTCGCTAGCCCTTGTTAGGTGATGTCACAATTAACACGAAATTTCTAAACATGTCAGAGTATTGGCATGTCAGAAACCTTGTAAGCCGTACTTAACGAATCACCAATTCTTAAAAAAAAAATTTGATAGTTTTACCTAAAAATATAATATATCACCAATTCAAAATTACATGACAATCATAATCAGATATTATTCATCAAGTTAACCATCAATCCATATAATATCCATACGATACATTCAAATGGTAACAAATCTATATAAATCTTTAAATACAGTCGTCTGATTACTTATTACAATTAACAACATACTATCAATTTCAAAAGAAAGTCAATAATATACTACATTTTTCCTTTTTCCTTTTCTATTAAAACCTGGAGAAAATATTATATAGTAAAGTGAGCAAACAACAAGTTTAATGAATAGTCTCATTTGTAATATTATATAGTCATCATATGTAAGAAAATATGAAAGGCAAAATAAATTTCAAATTACTTGCAAATGAAATGAAAATAGTATATATGCATTGTATAATATGCGAACATGCATTCGGTTTCAACTATATGCAATTTTTTAAAAAACACTTACACTATTTCTCTCTTTCTTTAGATAAGAGAGCAAGTTTGCTCCTCATATGCATCAATGAGGAGTGTATCAACCATTAATTATTCAATTTTTTTTATTTATTTCTATCTCATTCATTTCATGTCAGGAATGCATCAACCAAGATTATTACAACGGTTAATCATGTGAGTCTGTTCCCTGATATTATAATCAATAGAAATGTTGTCATGTTAATAATTGACATGCTACGTTGCATAAAAATCATTTTATAAAATTCAAATAAACATAAAATGCAATCTATCATTCTATTTGAATAAAATTAGAACTTTAACATAATACATATATTACACATAATATCAAAAGTAAATATTACTCACCAAAATTAATGTTCAACTAGTTCCCAATATTCAATAAAAATTTATTTTCATAACACCAATATAATCATGATACCAAAAATTATTTTATATACATCAAATCAAATTCAGCTCAATTAAATTTATTTTATAAATCATTTTTAATATATTTATAGCTCACATTTAATCTTGTATATGTATTTGATTCCACATATTTGTGTGCATTAACCCGAATATACTCAATAATTTTTAAGATTAATTTTTTATTTATATAAAATATTTTTATAGTAGAAAATATTAAAAATAGGCTTCCCAATTATATTTTTACTAATTTTTTAAATTTTGATAAATAACATAATTGATCAATCACTTACCAAAATTTTAATTGGTACCCAAAATTCATGAATTTGGTATCGATGAGTATGAATTTTATTCTCTACATTTTTATGAGATCTAATTAAAATTTTATTAAGGTTTATTATATCAAAAGCTCCCCTAAAGTTATTAAACTTTGAGTATTTATATTAATTTTTACAAGATAAATGAATACAAACTAACCATATATCTAAGACTTACATATTACCAAAAGTGTATTGGTATAATTTTTACTTAGTCTTACTCATGGTGGGATAACACTCCATTCCCTTATAATAAAAATTATACCCCCTAAGGCCGTAGTATGTAGCTTACTTATATTTTTGTAACAAGAATAAGAAAAAATGACTTACCTACGCATCAAATATGTCGAAAAAGGTTGAATTTCCCTTCTCAGTTGGGCATGTGACCCATAGAATTATTTCATATGTTAACTTTTATTTACCAGTTGGAACTTGGCTATGGAGCCAAACATTAGTCATTATTATCTGGAGGTTGCCCTTGGACTAGTATGTCATTCTAAAGTTTTGTCATGTATTTAATGCATCAATTATTAATTTATTTATGTGATTTTGTGAGATCTGACCTGGTGTGTCCATGAAATTATGGTAATATCATAGTAATGCCTCGGTTCCCAATGGTGACATGTGAATGAAAATAAATATGAACATGTATACACATTTATATATAAAATTGATATCAAATGGTTTATGGTTTAGGAAACGGGGTCTTTCAAATAAGAACTAAGAAATTTCATTGTTGAAGGAGATTGGACAATCTTTGTTCACTTTTTCTAGATTATCATAAAAAATGATATTCTATGCAACTCTACTATGGTGATAAATGAGAATTGCAAAACTTCATTTCTTATAAGGAGATTGGACGATCTTATATCAATTTTTTTGTTCTTCATCTTCTCCACGACATCTTCACTGATTAGAGAGTTATTGTTTTTGTTCTCCATTAGTACAATGAAACAAAAAAATATTGGTATTGAAGGAAAGTGATGATCTTCGCAAATTTAGGGCATAATCTTAAAAATTGAAACAATGGAATGTAAGTCGTAAAATTTTTAGAATAAGTTAAAAATTAATAATTGTTTTAGTGTCGAAATGGATATATATTCCGATAAATATGAAAATATTTAAACATATATGACAGAACTGAAACATTATAAAGAGGGGGTAAATATTTTTTATAAATTTTTTTTTTAATATGTGATAGTTTTTGTAATTTCCTCTTTAAACAACCAAGTAGCATTTGGTGATTGGTCCAAATCTCACTCTCACAAATCCAAGGAAAAATTATTTAGTGCAGAATTACAATTAAAATCAGAAACTAAGTTAAATCAAGTTAAATAAATGCCATCTGCCCCACCACTCCTGGTATGAGATGGAACCATTGGTGCCAGGAGAAGGACTTGAGCCTGAGCCTCCTCTCTAGGTCATTCTGTTCCTGTGAAATTGCTCATTCCCGCGAGTGAACTTAGGCGTGGCCCAATACTTGTGCAATCAGCTCCATGTCGCCTCTGGAAATACTCTAATATTGTGTCGATCTCTTACCTATGGAAATGCTTGAATATTGTTTCAATTTTTTGAGTTGCATATGCTCTAACTCTAAAAAGTATTAAAAAAATCCTTATATTTATAGCTCAGATTAAAAAACATCTAAAAAAAATAAAAATTTTAGTTTTCTAATCTAGAGAATAGATTATTAAAGAATACATATAATTAAGACAATAATCCACTTCCACACATGGTAGGTGTTGGAAAAAAGTCATTTTAGAATGATTTTGGGTGTAATCTAACTAAATATTTTGGTGGGTCCCACACGTATATTTTAATGGGACCAAGATAATTCTTAATCTTTGATATATTGAGATTAAATAGTAAAATTATTTAGTTAAAATCATGAGTATATGAATAAGAAATTGATTACAAATAGGCTTACTTGATAATGTATAAAGGTGTGCTTTATTTAAAAATTTGTTTAGTCCCTCATGAGAAACTACACAATTCCAAAGTTAGTTCATAAGTGAAACAAAAGATATACTTCTGATTTTTAGCTCACACTCACACTCAAGGGAGCCTAAGGGCCACTATGCACACCACACGTATGGCTCGTGGCTCGCAACATGAGCGCCTGTGCAAGGGCGTTTGGGTGTCTTAGGGCACATTGGGTGCATAGCTCTTTGCCGCGAAGAGCTGAGAACCTTTGAATTTTTTTATATTGAGGCAAATCAAATTGTTGAGATCATGTTGGTGGAGTTTAGATTAGAAGTGTCCAAATTTGATGAATCATTGGTCGAGGCGCAAGATCTTGATTCAATAATTTAGGATCTAATGGTAGAGAAACAAGCCCGTCAATTGAAGCATTGGATGACATCCGGTTGGATACATACGATCCTATGAACGCATGAACTGAGCCCTATGATTGAATCATTAGATCATGACCAAAACATACATGGCGCGATCCAACGGTGCATGATAAAATGCATCGATTGGCACTGTCAAATTGCAACGAGAGGCCAAAAGATGCAATGCAATGGTGTATGAACAAGTATGACGGATAAGCCATGATACTATTAAAAATAAGAAACCCCATTCTTCAATTTTTTCATCCTAGAAATCACAAAAATTTTATTTTTTTTCTCTTTCTCTCTTTGTGAGTTGAGTACACCAACTTTGATTCGACTTTTTTGTGACTTGAAGTGCTACAATAGTCATTTAAATTGTTGTATCTTAAGAGACAAGTGTATTTTAATATAATTAGATAAAAAAATATAAATTGTAGATGGGGCATTGTTTTTTTTCTTGTTTTCTCTTTTTTATATATATTTTATTTATTATCAATTTTTTTGTTTTTTCTCTTACGTTTTCTTTTTTTTTCTAACTACGATTATAATTATAATTTTAATATAATTAAAAAACATTAATTATATTTATTTAATTTGATTAAATATAATACTTTTCACCATTTTTATTATTAACTTAAATTAAAATTTTAATTATTAAGATAATATTTATAATATTTTTGCTATTAATGTAATATTTTTGAACATTTTTATATTAAATTTTTAATTTTTATAACATGTTATTTTTAAGTTCAAATAAAATTACAAATTTTATATAATAATTAATCCATTACTCATTAATTAATAATTTTTTATTTTTAATTTCTAATTAATTATTATACTACTAATTATTTATTTAAATTTTGTATTATTAATTGAATGTAATACTAAATAAATATATAAAATAAAGTTTATGTATAAAAATATATATTTTTAAGAAAATAGTAGAAAATATATATAAAAAAAAAAGTGGTAAAAGAAATATTTTAAAAATATTCTATTTGAAATGAAATATAAAATAAATTAATTAAATAAAAAGAGTAGCATTACGTCCAATGTAAAATATAGTACAATCTTTTAGGAAACTTAACAAAATCATTTCATCCTCACTCCCCACTACGGCTTCGCCACCTTACCGCCTGTCTTGCAGTTTGAAGTAGGCAATAGAAAATCAAGCAAAGAAACCTAAACATATTAATTGCTATGAACAAAGAGTAAATCTGTACCAGATCTTCTAGTAAATCTTAGATATTTGTAGCCTTTTCTTCCTTGCAATCCAACAAATCAACGAATTA